>LLCE01000096.1:0-155355 GCA_001414415.1 Hymenoscyphus repandus
CCACAGTTCCTCTCCCCCCCCCCTCCCCCCCTCCCGAAAATCGACCCCCCATCTATACACAAGCATCGGATTCATTGGATCCCTTTCGCATCTCCCCCTCTGCAGCTATTCTAGCTGCAAGTCGCGTCTGACGCAAGGAATAAACAGCCGCCCATCGCATTCAAGTTAAATTCCCAAGTATGGATTCGCAGAACCCGCCAACCTCGTCCCACGGACAAACAGGACAACGCACACAGCCGGTGTATGATACCCATCATGGAGGCCATTATGGTAAGTTTCCGAAGATATCAGTCATCCTATGAGAGCAAACAGAAATAGAGCTCCCCCTCCATTTTGTACGAACTTATCTGGGAACTCATTGGCTAATCCATGCTTTGCGACAGGTGCCAGTGCGACTGTACGTACCTCAACTTACCGAAGCCTTGCGCGTACACTATCTGCCTTTATACTGACCGTGCTAGCTTGCGGCTCAGGGATATGCGCCGGTCGCAGAATTCTACACTGGTACCTGGGCAAATGTAAGCCTTCTTTCAGAGCTGTTCAAAAACTCACGCTGATGAGGGGGGGGTGCAGGTCAACCAGGGACTTCACGGCACTTACAAAGACATCCTCACGACCTACTGGCAACACATAATCTCCCATCTTGAGAGCGAGACCCACGATTACAAGCTCCATCAGTTACCACTGGCACGAATCAAGAAGGTCATGAAGGCAGATCCAGATGTCAAGATGATTTCGGCCGAAGCACCTATCCTATTCGCAAAGGGTTGCGACATTTTCATCACGGAGCTTACTATGCGCGCATGGATACACGCCGAGGAGAATAAGCGTCGAACACTGCAGAGATCAGATATCGCTTCAGCTTTGGCAAAATCTGACATGTTCGATTTCCTGATCGATATTGTACCCCGCGAAGAGGCTGCCTCCCATGCAAAGAGAGCTGCTGGTGGAGCTCCCGCACCAGTCCCTGGCGCATCTACTGGTGGCTCCCAGATTCCTCCACAGCAAATGCCCCAGGCCACTCATCCTAACCAAGGCCAGATTCCTCACCAACCATATATGGCCCCTGGCATACCCGAACACGAGTATCCCCAACAACCCCCGATGTATGCCGGACAGGTCCAACCAAACCCCGGTGCTCAGTATGGTGCGCCTCAGCCTCCCATGTACAATGATATGGCGGTCTATGACTACACTGGTCTGCCGCAACAACAGGTATGCAAATGTGGCCCCATTCTAAAAGTGTGATATCACTGACATTTGGTAGCCATTGTACCAAGTCCCGCAACAACGTACCCATGATCCATCAATCGGCCATGACCAAGGACATAACTACCCGCGCAATGATGGAGGAGACGCCGATGCTGATGCAGAAGGCGAGCGCGACTATGAGGTCGGCTAAAATGCTCTTTGGGTCAGAGACAGTTTTGGAAAAAGATGCGTGTTTTCGGAGTTTCGGTGGCATGAGTACCCATATTTCAGTATCAATCTTTGCCAGGTGCTTGGGTCGGTTCATAAATGACAACCTAAATTGTAATTTCGGAATCTCTGTGCATCTATTGGGTATCTTGGTGAAATCATGTGACGTTAACCTCTACCGAACCTAGAGGAGAAACCTCCTAGGCGATCAGTCCTTACAGTAGGACTTTGGACAGAATGCGTGAGTCTACGATCGGTTAGTAAACTTGCCGATATGATAGATGAACATTTCATACTTCTCAAGCAGCAAAGGTCCATTCATAGCATCAACTCGACCAAACTTCTTATTCCGGATCGAGATATCGTAAAACTCATCAGGATTATCGGTTTGCATAAGAGACACCGTCTGTTGCAGCTCATCTAAATTCTCCTTGAGTATGAAAGAGTTTTCTAGTGTATCGACAAAGTTCGAGAGGTACCCGACGTCTTTAGCCAAAGCTGCAACGCCGTTGGGATTGATCTTCTTGACATCTTGGGCCAAGGGAAGAGCCTGGTGTGCTGTTAGGAGACTGATGGTAGGGGCCAGAGGTGGAATAGCATACCATGATCATGTTCGCAGCATGAGCGAGTGCGTCAAAGTAGATAAGCTCTTTAATTTCTCTTGGTAAGCCTAGGAGAGTTGAGTTCATGATGTTGGAAAGGTATCTAGTGAGTGTTTGCATGTAATTGCTTGGCTCAGATTCTAGTTTCGATGCCATCCTAGGGCGCATTATCAGTCAACGGTACTCGAAAACCAAACCTCAATACGTACCAGTCATACTCAGCTGTCTCGACCAGATCATCAATCTTGGAATTGACTAGCTCGAAGATTCGTTTTTCAGCCGTCTTCTTATTGCTTCGGAATTGTTCCGTGGCCTCGAGGACAATCGGCCCGCCTGCTGAAGTAGACGATCGTGCTGCGATGAGGAGCTTTTCCAATTCCTTGCAAGCGATTTCGAAGTGTTCCAGGTTGATGAGAATTTGGACGATCTGACCTAGATATTGAGAGCTCAGCCTCTCCACGAGAGACTGGCAAACCTTTTCTGAAAGGAGTTGGTCAAGCGACTGAAGTAAAGTATCAGTAAAAGCCCAAGATCGGCGAGGCATAGGGGCTCGGTACCTTCTTGAGAACTTCATCAATTACATTTGGCTGTTGGAAATGATCGTCCGAGAAGAAGTAGAATTGATTCAAAAAATTCCTGATGTCAATGCAGCATAGTGGGTACATCTGGGAGAATGGCAGAACGCAAGGGAATCTAGACGGATGTTAGAGAAGTCAAAACAAACAATTCTTGAGACTAACGTGAGCTCATCTCTTGGCTTGTCTGGTGTGAACCAGCTAACGTTTATTACTTTATCATACTCGTCCATATTGCTAATCGGCATTGGCATATAATCATCGCTGGATACGATCTAGTAGAGGTCAGTAGTGGGTCTGAGTCGGTGTAGACAACACAAACCTCTTGAAAATCGTCACTGAAACGCTTCTTGAGTAATTCGGCATATTTCTCAAACAACTTGAGAAGAAAATTGTCGAGGGCCGCAACAGAATATCCCCAGCCCTAAAATAATATCAGTCAATGTGCTCAGGCAACACAGTAGAATTTTTTACATCCATAGTCTGAATAAACAGAGCAATGACTCCTTTTGTCTTAAGTAGCTGCTCAGCGTTGTCCACATTGTCCAAGGCTTTGGTGATTATCTTGATAGCAGTACTGCACATTGAATCCCAGAGCTCATCAACCTGCAAAGAGTAAACGTATGCCCACTTACACAGAGTAGAAACTTACATCAACGGGTGAGCGAAGGTTATGAGCTTTCCTCATAGTAGCTTTCTCAATAATAGCGAAACCAGCAATTCCCTCAAGTAAACTGCTTAATCCGTTTTCCTCATCCTCAACGAGATCGACATAACTAGGCAGTAGTAGCTCTTTTTGCTGTCTGCGTGTAGCAGCATAATCTGCTCTGAATTTATCTGTCTGGCCAAGAGCCTCGTGGATATGCAAGCATTCAAAAAGGGGCGTGAAATCAACTTGCACCTCCTCGTTGTCCAAGACATCAAATTCTTCGCTTTCGTCAGAAACCAATTCAATCGCAGAATTCAACTTGAAGTTCTGCAGATACGCATTCTCTTCCATGCGTCCTTTCTGCCGTTTCCGCCTCTCCTCGGTATGGAAGAAAGCAACCTCGCCCAAGAATTGTGACGTCTCTCTAACTTGATACAACCATGTGTTCAAATCACTCATAACAGCTTCCGAGATGGCCTTCTGTGAAGAAGGAATTGATTTCTGTATAATGTCCGCAAGTTTGTGTTGGGTCGCGTATTTGTTCTGAATCGTAGGTATCAAATGTTCGTTCTGGAGGTCATCGAGAGCTTTCAACGCGGCATAATATTTCTTCTTCCGAATGAGGTCGTGGGCCTGATTGACTGCATGCAGGACTTTGAGGGATTCTTTCAAAGCTTCGGACGCTTCTGCGATGTTCTGTCGGACTGCTCTGGTGTCTACCAAAGCTCCTTTCTGCGCAGCGAGCTTCTCGGTACTTGATTGTATAGATTGATTCAATTTCAATATCTCCGTTGTAAGGTTCATTGTTCCCTCTCTGACCCTCTGTAGCTGGCTCACGGATGACAGGAACTCGTCATGCTTCGTCATGCCCACCCTCTCGATATCAGACTCACGTTCGTCGGCATACTGGGTCAAGCTCTGCATAAGCCCAGTGGTTCGTCCTGAATTCGTCGCATCTTTGAGAGCGGGGATCAACTGATCGAGGTAATCTGTATCAGAAGAGGAAAGTATGATCTTTTGTTTCTGTTAGCTAGTGCATCTCAGTGCATCTCAAGCTTGGGACATGAGTAGAGTACCTGCTGTACAGCATCTCGATAATCATCATATTGGAGCGGCTTCCGCGGCATTTTGAAGAGATTCGAGATACTCAAGGGACCGCAAGAAACATGATCGTGACCTCTTGGTGTGGGAGGATACAGTGACAGCGATCGAGGAGATGAACTTTTGTGTAGAGGTTCAATGGCGAATGTTCTCGTGTATGTCTGTCCTGCAGGCACCGGCATACATCACTTGGAAACTCCGGCGCTACGTATGTATCCTAGCAATTCGGCTACCAACGGTCCGGCGATTGACCTTATAACTTAATTTCAACGTCGTAACATGCTCTCTTTGGCTCTTTCTCTCATCCCTTAGGACTTTCAGGTAAAGCTAATTGTCCGAGTTTCCTTGCTAATTTCTGTAGTCTCACCCAGCTTCGACAACAAATTTGTCCTGCCAAATTTCTACAAAACGGAAGCCCTCGAGGTCTGAGTGAATTGGAAGTTGAAAGCATTCGCTTGAAAAACACATTTGTGTTTTATCATATCCTTTTCTTTCTGGGTGTTCGATTGTATATCTCATTACCATTATAACATTTATGTCAGAAGTTTGAGCATCCTTTCTAATTCACAGTAACAACATCTGCAATAAATTAAGTGTGCACTTATTGTTGTTACTGTGAGTTGAGTGTTTCTTTGATAATGGTATTGTGAGAGGTGAAGTGTTTGCTCTGCGTACAGCGGGGCAATCGTCCTGAATACTTGCGATACCACTTATCTTCTTGAGACTTGTCAGGGATTTTGACTCGGTATGCCAAAACTAGAACAAGACTGAACGAAGATCCAATTTGGAAATCTGGCTGCCAGCCATCCTATGCTCTTCATATTGAGCAGGATGTACACGGCCCAACAATAGTGCTATAGCATGCGATAATACTCTACGTACAACAGCATACGTGACTACTACATAGGCGCAGTATATTTGGATGTCCATCAAGGAGAAAAGAACATAGATCATCCTTCTATTCTGCATGGGATATTTGACAAATATATCCTAGAATTTAAAGGAGAAGTTAGTAGTTGTCTTTAAAAGTATGAGGTCATCAAGGAGTGGTGTACATAGAGTAAAGGCTCATTTGTAATTGATTTCCTGGGTGGCTACGGAAGAGTTTCTAGCAATTTCAGTGACTTTCTGTGTGGCGGATCAATTCATCCACCATTCTTGTTTCCTATCATGCTTGTCACATTTGTGCTCAGCGAATCAGCGGTCTTAAACTACCAAGTGGGCAATCGCCAGGCTGGTCACTCTGTCAGTTATGAACCAGATGAAAGCTCTGCGTATAGCAAAACCTGTCATCGCCTTCGCAACTACCTACAAAGCCGCTTTGGTGTCAATATTTACGGCAATGGTAGTTTCATTGAAATTTTGCAGACAGGAAACGAGATCGAACCAATCTCCTGCTTTTCTTAAACCAAGTCCTAGTAGAACTCTACTAAAAGCATAGCTGCGCGTGAGGCATACCTGCACTCCTGCAATTACTCTGATTATCTACTACCTGTTTCTCTGGGTCACTGACTCTACCGGCCTCGTCTGATCTAAGAAGCGCGGATTTCACGTTCACCAAGTATTGTGAAGCCGGCCTCTATCTGCAGTCATTGCTATTGCTGAATATGTCTCACTAGATATTTGGCCTCTATTTAATGTGGGAAATACTGTATATGGAACAACTCCACAGTCCCGTTGGTGTAGAAAGCCGAGTTTGTAATAGTCATCGAGGCGTCTGCTGTATGATAGAAGTTGTTCACCAAGCCTTCTGCTGCTTGCCAAATGAGTGGTGCTGCCCGCTTGTCTCGAAATGCTGGATTTTGACTTCAAGCACGCCCAGAATCATTCATATGTCCTGTGCAGTGCATAATAAACTGGTGTGTGGTGACTTTATCTGTTGATGAATTAGATGTATCTGTCAAAATGTTGTGAACTGATGATGATGTCCTCTTCTATGGCCACAAGAATCGCTGCAGTTAGTCGTCTTTTCTGTATTAATGCAACAGTTCGCGTGGTCCTGCAGAGAGGATTCTGCCATCAGTCCTGCTAGGAAGGTGCTCTTTCCGAATCAGGCAACGCGCACTTTCTTATTTTGATCGTGGTCAACATCGTCGGCGCCTTGTAAGCGAGCCTTACCTTAGCTTTGTTTTTCCCCAGTCTCCCAAACTTTCCCCAACCTTTCTCCTCTTTCTCTAAACAACATCACAGCACATCCTCATCATCCATCCGTCCACCAGCCCTTTTTGTTCTACAGCCACCTTTTAGTTGCCACCACGTTGGTTCATTGGAATCATTCAGAGCTATCACGGCGGATTTTCTGATCTCTTGACCTTCGACTTGTTCCAACGGCGCGTGTCTCAATAATCCTCTGCCTGGCGCCTTTCTTGGTGCACGGCCAATACTCTTGGAGTTCCCACCATCGCACATACGACTTCATCCTCTCGCAGACAGCCCTCAACCAGAAGTGCCCTTGAAGCATCAGGAATTGGCCTGAACGGACCCTCATCTCAGAGGTAAGTGAACCCTCAGGAGATTTCCTTGGATTTTGTGCCTTTACAGAGCTGTCCACTGCATAATTCCATCGCCATGAGTCTTTATACATTTATCCAGCCCCTAAAAACAAAATGTCCGTCCATTCCCTGCCACTAAGCAGCTGGAATTGTATTGCCTGTTATACCGCCCTGCTCCTGTACCAGTTATGTCGCCAGTCAATGTGCCAAGGAAGACTGCCCTCCACCACGTTTCCCCATCTGATCTTCTCGATTTAACATACATTCCACCTATGTTTTTATTTTGGGGTTTATTTTTTTTGATTGCTTGCGATGTCCATACTTCTGAAGCAGTGCTATCATAAAATGTGCTTTTGTAATTTCACAATGCAAAATATGTCTTCCTCTGATCCCTTTGCAGTTGTTGCCATCTTCCTTCCATACTGATAGGAGGGATGTAACTATGAGCTATGATTTTGTAAATTCACCCAAAAGGCATAAAGTTTCAAGTGAGCCTAAAAGTGCTTGCAATCCCAGCCTCATTATTATCAAGACCGGTTTCATTTGTTTGGAATAGACACAATCACAATCTTTGTTTTTGTTCATTTTTGATCTCTTCTGTCTAATTCTGTGCATTAAATGTGGTGAATAAACGACCATAGACAGATCAGGCTTGCTACGCTTTTGTTTGTCCTATTTCTTTCCAAAAGAAAACGCTTATACCTTGTGTGTGGAATTATAACTAAGATCAATCAACAGAAGCTAAACACTGCCCCACTTTCAACCACAATTATTTCAAAACTCCGAAGATTCGCCAAACAGAAACACTCCCTTTACTTTAGACGACTTCACCCGACACACTGGAGTCATCCAGTAGCAGCGGCCTACTCCGTATTCTTCAAGAGACATTATCCGACAATGTCGACATTTGAAGCAATCCGGCAGACCAAGATGTTCTCTACATCTCCCCGCTCTTCTAGCGGTAGCAATTCCTCGTTTGATGCTACCCCAGAGAGCAAGCTCACTGTTTTCTCTCCGGAGGATCAAGCTAAATCATTAGGCTCAAAGATCAGAAGCGCTGCAACCAACAATGATCACCACGATCCTTTTGTTACATCAAAGGCCAAAGAAGTGAAGCTATCTGCAACAGCTTCAGCTTTTCAACCATTTGGAATCCGGCCTGCCTCAAATGCATACGTTTCTTCTACAGTCCGCAACAGCTCATCACCTTTGTCTTCTAACAATTTTGAGAGCAACAAGAATGGCATGATGTCCTCAGCTGAGATGGACCAATTTGGAACTTTCACCACGGATACTGGGGCTTCGAGATGCATGAAGGTAGTTAGCATCTATGGCGCACAAGCTGAAGAACTTGTCAAAGCTTCCTTGGAGGTGAGCTCTCCTTAAATCTTGTCTTGTTTTCCTGGCTGACACCATACAGAAATTGAGCAAGACTGGCTGGGAGCACAAGGGTTCTGAGAGAGTGGCCGCAGTCAATTCCACAACTGTTTACGTTCGAGAGTCAAACATCGCCGACGCTGCCAAGGTGTATACCGCATTGAAGATTGACAACTTAGAGCACTTGGAAGTCTCTTACGTCTCCCCAACTGTTTTTGGTCAGGTAAGCATACCAGCTTGCACACATTCGACTCCTAGCTGACGTTCGACCCAGGCAGTATCTCCGCAGCGAAATTTGCCATCCTCGCACGAAGGACAGGTTTACCTCGAGGTTGCGTATCCTGCAGAACGAGCCGTCAACAAAGATGAGGTTGTACTCGGTCTTGTGAAGCTTCTGTCTGTTGAGGGCCCTCTGTGTGCCTGGCAGAAGCTGCCGTCCGCACAACCGGGTGCATTTCATCTTTTGGCCGAGTTCTATGATTCAGCAATTGCAGTCCGTGCAGTTAACAGACTGCACCAGATGCAATTACGAGTAAGTTGAGTGTGCTCGGCGTGATATCTCCGTAGGATTGACTGATCTGTTATCTTGCTAGAGCGGCAGCGGAACAATCGAACTGGTTGCAAAACAACACAATCCAGATAGCGCAACTCTTCCGAAGCTTAACGCAAGCCCTGCGAAAACCCCAACGCGTCAGTCAACAGACCGGACAACAAGTCTCACTGATCAGCTTGGTAACATGGCCTTCACACGAACTCCTGGCTCCGCTGGCCGTTCAAACCCATACGCATTTAATATGTCACCCTCTTCTGTTGACCGATCCAGATCATACGGCCCAAATATGGGTATGAACAGAACCCCAGGTTCGATCAATCGGTCCAATGGTTATAATGTCAGCGGTTCGCTGCACAGAACTACTCCAGGCTCGATCAATCGCTCTGGCCTGCTCGATCAACTCGGCAATGTTGGTACTCCCGGATCTGCAGATCGTTCTAACATATATATTCCCCCCACCATGCAAGCAGGATTGACCTACTTCCCCCCAAACACAGCCTTTGGTTTGTCTCAAGGTTCTGTTCATGGGTTGCCAGTCATGCTGAGTAGTGTTTATCAATCACCTTCAGTTGGTAATCTTCAACAACCATTGATGACTCCAGTTCAATCAGCACAACTTTCAGGAACCGCGCTTCAAGCCATGAATCAACAAATGTTCACACCACCCGTTTACCAATACTCGAACATTGATCAAACTAGCATAGGTCCAGTTGCCTTTACTCAGCAAAGCCAACCTTTAGCCATGGCCTTCGCTCCTACCACACCAGTCAGCTCGCGGGACGTAGGTCAATATTCTCGTTCTGCTGGTAGCGGGCGCCGCCAGAATGCTATCAAGGTTCCCCCGCAACAAAATCGACGCCACCACGCAAATCCCGCAGCTGGCCAACATAACCACGTTGATACTGCTCGTATCCAGGAGGGCATGGATGTGCGTACCACGGTGAGTTGTAGACGCTGCCACTGCTGACGCAAAACGCTGATTCAATTCCAGGTCATGCTCCGCAACATCCCAAATAAGGTTGACCAAGCCATGTTGAAGTCCATCATCGACGAGTCGAGCTTTGGCCGATACGATTTCATGTATCTCCGCATTGATTTCTCGAACAATTGCAAGTATGTGAAGCCCTCCTCCCTGGAATTTTAAGATCTCTAATCTTCGCCCAGCGTGGGTTATGCCTTTATCAATTTTGTTGATGTAAGTTGAACCAAATTTTCGAGCAAAAGGGACGTGCTAACGACAACAGCCGCTCGACATCGTTCAAGTATGTATCGCCCACCTATTCGGTCACCCTGTGTGCTAATATTTCAGTTTGTCCATGCTCGCTCTAACCAGAAGTGGTCAGTATTTGAAGCTCGCGCATTGTCATGGAACTAATTCAAGTACAGGCACCGCTTCAAGAGTGATAAAGTCGCAGAGGTCTCGTACGCAAGTATGTCTTCAATTTCCTCTTCCTTTGACCTGTACTAACCGTCTTCTAGCCATTCAAGGCCGTGACTGCTTGATCCAAAAGTTCCGAAACTCCTCGGTCATGCTGGAGCCCCCTCATTACCGCCCAAAGGTATGACCTCTTGCTTCGTCCAAGGCTCAATCTAATCGATATATTAGTTGTTCTTCACCGTTCACGACCCGTATGGTCGAGCTGGACAGGAAGACCAATTCCCGGGTTCTGATAATGCCTCCAAGCTCAAGCGCAGCTGTGAGAATGCTGAGCACGTTGGTAAGTCATGCCTCGTATCTTGCGCAAATATTGCTAACCATTGCAAGGTCTCTTTGCTCCAAGCGCCGGTCAACATCTTAGAGACGAGCAACGCCGCCGCCGTTCGCAATATGACCGTGGTACCAGCTTGGCAGAACGAGAGGAGTTTGATTTTGAAGTCTTTGAGAACTACGATAACCCACAAGGTTTCTACAACTACCCTTCTTGTAAGCGGTTTTAAGAAAATCTTCTGAATATCGAAGATCATGCTAACTTTTCTCTAGACTAAGTATGATAGTCATTTTGATCTACGATCGCACATCTTCGCAAACTTCATAGTGGTTATTTGGGCATGGTCTTAGCTGCGTACACTTGTCGATCACATCTTTTGATGAGGTCTGGATTTACAAATCGAAGATCGACTTGGGGACGTAACTTTGAGGATTGCAACATTTTGACGGTTGATGGAGACTATGGATCTGGGTCGTGCGCTGCGGGGATATCGACATCTATAGACAAATTTGCACAGCTTACCTTTGCTGCGTTTTGGCAAAACATGCACTTTGTAGGGCTGTCCTAATTGCTCTTAGGGACCTCAAGTCATCTATCTAGCTAATAGAATGCGATTTCTCCTTTAAACGGCTTGCTCTTAGTGGCGAATAACAGTGGTGTGAGTGATCAACTGGTGACTATCACATGGCAGACTAACACCAGAAGTGTACGGCGCAGAAGTTTATCACCATAGCAAGCTTGCTCAATTAGACATTTCCAATAAACAAACGCCTTGAGGACTACGACTTCAAATGGATGCTTAACGGACAGTTGCCCTCCAACCAGTAAACATCACTGTAGCTGCAGCATAAACCATCAAATTGTATATCATTTCATGCGTATCCCTATATCCAGTAACCGTCATGCCATGCCTTTCCACATAAAACATTAATTGGTCTCCAGTCATGAATCACTGCCCCACAGAACTGCCACCCAAGCAAAGACTCCACGCTAAATCAGATATGTTTGTTCTACGCCTTATCCAGTTCTCCTATAACATCGGGCCATTTCGATTCATGAATACAATGTTGAATGTGCTATCGCTAGGGTGATTATGTATCGAATTTAGGTAATTCTGGAAGAGGCTTGCGGGCTATGTTGAAGGGCGGAGGTTTCTCTTCAGTTTGTTCTCCGCTGATTTGTTCGTCTTCCTCCTCAGGCATTGGACTGCCGAGATTTGGTGAGCCAAGGGCGATGCCTATTTGCGAGCGGTTTGGGAAGGACAGCTCGAGGATTCCAGGTGTTGTGTTTCGTGATGTAGTTGTGGAGAGCTCAGAACTCGTAGGCGGAGGGCTGGCAACTTGTCGAAGAGAACCCGCACGTTTCCGGAGAGATCTGGCTGGAGAGTTCTGGACCGAAGCCATCGGGCTATCTTGGATGAGCGTTGAGCTCGAGATGCGCCGGTGTGATTGAGGACGAGGTGGCTCGAGGTGATCTGGTCGGACATCCGTGGAGTCCTCAGCTAAAGCAGCCGGTACCTCTTCTGGGCCTGAAGGTGGTGTGAAGTTATAGTCTGAACGAGAGTAGAGCGATATTGGTGTTTGTGTACCATCTCTGCTCCTCGATCTTGCAGGCCCAAAATCACCAGATGCTTCTCTGCTATGGGTAGGATCTGCCCATGATCGCTCGCTCCTCATGGAATCCATCCTACGAAACTCGGGACTGAAAACTGGACTTTGTAGCGGACTTTCCGATGAGATATTACGAAATCTGTTCCTCAGATCTGGGAAGTCGATCTGACCGTTGCCGGAAACACGCGAAAATATAACGAGACCCAGACAGAGAAGGAGGAGGATTGACTGGACAATCGACATTCGCTTCTGGAAGACGACCTCGTCTGCTAATATGTTGAGTCTAGCGCTGATGGCAAATATTTCCCTTCGCGATTCGTCCCTCTGGCTCTCTAATGAGATGATGGTTGACTGCCAGATCTCGTCATACTGCTGGCGGAATCCTCGGAGCTCTGTAAGCACAGTATTATTCAGAGTGTCTAGGAAAGATGTTGATTTTTGAAGTTGCTTCTTTTCAACTTTAGAGAATGCTTCCCTTAATATTCGCGACTGCTCTTCAATGTACTTGAGAGACAATGTCGAATTTGTCTCTAAAAGCTGTAGCCTTCTCGAGACAGCTTTGAAAAAGCTTTCTTGAATTGTTGGCAAAGACGAGGATGAGGAAGTCGTGCTTGTAGTCTTATTTTTAGAGCCAGAAGTTGGCTGTGTTTTGCTTGGCTGTGTGGTCACTTGCTGTGAGGGTGAGGAAGTTACCACATTAGAGGAGCTAGAGTGGCTCGTAGAATTCTGAGAAATCGAAGCAGTAGAAGCCGTATTTTGAATTGTGGAATTTTTCGTGGCAACTGGACTGCCGGTTAACGGTTTGTATGACGAAGGCTCGCCCGTACTGGATTCTGATGTAGATTGTTGAGTCGAAGTTGCAGTTGTGGAAGTACTTTGTATATTATAGTTCGACGCCTGCTCATTGACTGGTGCGTCGGTTGGGAAGCAAATTTCTTTGATTGTGCTTGACCTCGTTTCACTTGTCATTGGGAAGCCAAATTTCGACCACGCTGAAGTCCCGTTCTCCAAAAACATCTTCTCAGCGGCACGGGCTTTCTCCATTGCGTTTTCATGTGCCTTCTTAACGATCTCTTCGGCAGCTCTTCTCATTTCTAGATTTTGTCGCTCTTCGTCTTGAACCACATCAGCTACAGCTTCATGGACAAATTGACTCTCTTGTGCGTCCTCCTCTCCGTCATCAGCATCATCATCCTCTCCAATTGCCTCGGATTCTTTCCAGCTCTCCAGCATTCGTGTACCATGAACTCTGACAAGAGAAAGTGGGCAATAATACTCATTGCCATAATGGGTTAGGAACTCGATCCTTATATATCTCGCCCAGATCTGTGGGTTCTCGATAAGAAAGGCTTGGATATCTCGGGAATTTCGAGCCTCATATGTTCCAATGTTCTTCCACTTCTCAAGTTTGACAGGGTATCTATCGCTTACACTAACACGAAATGTGCGGATCATGCTAGAAAAGAATTCATAGTTTGCAAGAACCACTGTGTCTATCCAAATGTCTTCCTTGAGAGCTATTAGCCTGGAGCTACGAAGTTTGAAGGATCTTTCATACCGACAACTCAATAATCACAAATTTGTTTTCCTTCGAGCACACCGACAGCATGTACGAATCCTTGTTCTCTATCAGAATTGATTTGGAGTTCTTCGCCCCCTGATGCGTTTTCAAAACAGTAGCTCCAGCGTCAAAGGAAGCATATGAAAAGCGCTCTTTGCAAGTTTTCCCCGCATCTTTACTTCGATGCTCTTTTCTCTTTTCTGTTTTCTCAACTCCATGAGGCTGGTCCTCAGGTGTCTGAGAGCTCTCTATTTCCGTCGTTTGAGAGGCTTCCTGACCGCTTCCCTGATCTCGAAAGGCGCCAAAATCCAGATCTATTTCTCCTTCCTCCCCAAAAGGCCCAAGACTATTTGGCATACCATCGAGATCCTTCTTCCTGTTCTCCACAGGATTCGACTTCCGACCTCCAATTTGGGCGTTCTGTTGTCCAGCTTTCTCCAAAGCCTGCTTTTTCCATTCTTCAAATGATAGGAATGAAGCCTCGTTCAGCTCGCTATCTTCGAAGGTGTCTACTGCTGCTGTCTCAGTGGATGGCGGTGCGGGTCGAGAATTGCTCGATTCAGGGACGCTTGAGGTAACCACATTCATCGACCCAGTCTGCAATGTATCTTGTGCTTCAGTATTCGAAATTGTCGCAGAAGCTGCCTTATCCGCAGCTAATCCTTCTCCAGCAGCCGTTGTATTCCCCGACGCCACGGTCCTGACAGACGTATTATTTGCGCTCCACGACGATTTGAAGCAAAGCTGGGGTAAAGAGTCCGTAATATAGTTGATCGTTCGAAATTCGCACGTAGCAGTAAGATTCGCTGTAGGTGTAGCAGTCCGGGCACTGGTTATAGTACTCGAGCCGATCTGGTGAGGTGCAAAAGACAGCAGCAGGACTGCTGATGCCAGATTATGGCGATTGCAGGCAAATAGCATGTTGGATTCAACATCCTGTCATATAGAATATGTGCGAAAGGGCGTTATTTGCAACGTGTTGCTTCGATGCGGTGAAGTTGGCTAAATGTGTTGGCGCCGCCCCACGAGGTCGTGCTCTAACATTGGACAATCGAGCTGTGTTGATGATGCTGCCGTGCATGCAATTGAAGCAATAGCAAGATTCGTCAATCGTTTATAAGTTAGACAGGGCAGAGAAACAGTGGCGAGAGGCGTTCCCTGCTTATGCACAAAGGATTGAATCAAGATTTGATAGCTGCCACTCGAGCTCTCTAAACCTGGAAAATGTGGAGGCTTATCTTCACGTGACTTGTAATAAGGGGTTCTCTCGGTTCCACATCATGATCAAATCCTTGTCAGAGCATTAAGAATATGAAATTACAACCCGTTCAGTGGGTCAAGCACAAAACTGTTGAGGATGACTCATGAGGCAACAAGAGTTGTGGTCGCTTAATCTCACGCCTCTCAGGGGCTTTATCCTCTCCACTAACTTCAAGCAACATTAAAATGGAGTGGCATTTCTTTTCTTGCCGGAATGAAGACATTCGATGCTCTTGTTAGGGATTCAGATGATATATAGCCAGCTCAAAGTTTTATAAGATAGATGAAGAAGAATCGTAAATGGTTGGCAGCAACCTCAATCTCTTATGTCTCTTTCACATACACTATAAGGCCCAAGCAAGTAACAGTGCTTGCCGGTTCTCCCTCAGGTGTACATGTCTGTTGGGTAGAGCCATAAGAAAAGGTGGTTGATATCGTAGTTGATATCGTCTCTTTTTCTAAGATGCTGAGAGAAAAAGTCCGTCTTCCACTTCATTGACAAGGACACGAGAAAGGTTTAGTTTTCCTAAGTTATGCTCATAGGAAAATAAGGAAACAATTCTTTGAGCCTCATTATTTCTTAGTCTAGATAAAGCACCTTATTCTTTGCACTTCATGTCGGGTAAAAGAGCACTTGATATACCCATACATAAACCCCGAGCTATGTCCATGATGTTTTTCTCACACTAGAAAATTTTGTTGACTTCGTGAATCTGTCCAAGCATTTCTGTCTTATGAAGCCTCTAGCTTTGTTTTCTGTGTAAGAAGATGACAATCTGGAAACACCATAGCTACGTTAGCAGGCTGCTTGAGGAAACATTTTATGCCATGCTCAACACGTTGCTGCATGAAATGGCCCATGCCTTCCTGAATCTATACATGTGCCTGTTTTATTTCCAACAATGAGAAGGAGCTGGTGATTCAGGTCATGGAAAAGCATTCCTAGACACTATGGACGTATTACTAAGAATAGCTTGTGATGTCTAGGACCGCTTTATACCTACTATATTGCTTAGAAATGACTTGGTAGACGAGTTGCTCGAGACTTCGTAACCTATACCGGATGACCCGAAACATGAAATGTGGGAAATCAAGGGGGACTCGCTGCAAAGATATTTGTCGCGCAAACAGAAACAGAAAAGGAGGTCAAAGATGAAGAGGTTGCTAAATCCCACGAAGTCGATGCTCCCTCCCATCACAGTCTACGGAGTTCGATTCTATTACGAAAGAAGATCAAACGTGCACACCTTGGGAGGCTGACAGAATTGTCGACAGATGAATCACAAATTTGGGTCGAGCATAGCGCCTGCTATGGTGGAAAGAGTGGCCACTAATAATTCATTCGATAATCTACCGTAGAAAAGGTGTAGGAACGTTTTAACACTTGGTGGATGGATTCAACGATGGAGTCGAGGGGGGTGAAAGCTCAAAATGGAATAGTGCAGACAGCGAAGATTTGACAGCGGTTATCACAGATGGCACAGACTTGTTGGAGGATAGTTCAGATGACGTCGCTATGTTTGACTAGAAATCTTTTATGTAGGTTTAGTGATTTGCAACAGTCACTATCTTCGAAATACTTTATATGTTATCGAGACATAGTATGTCTGTCATGAAATATCCATCGAAAGAATGCAATGATTTGCTGTAACCAAGAAATATTTTATTGATACAATGAATCACATACAAATTTCATAATAGATTGTAGTATAGACTTGACTACTTAAGGACTAACACCCACCAAATATATACCCCAGCAACTTCGAGACTGGAAACTATGGACGAACCTCCGCACTAACACAACCATCTCCCCAACCGAGCCCTAAAAATATACTGTGAATTATCGAGATTTCAAATACATGCATATCAGCCGTCGGATCTTGTTTCTGTCGTGGTTGGCAATGTCAATTTGCCAGTAGCGACCATGAGCTGGATGAGGAAAGAGAAGCTGAGGGATCTAAATACTATTAGAGTGCGAGAGGAGGCAAAGACATAAAATGTGGAATATGAATTTCTGTTTAGCATATAGGCTCTGATACTTGACGACGCTTTCTTTTTTAGTTCTATGTTGAGGCCACGCCAAGAGGGTATTATCTCAAATTGGATCCGAGTATTTTCTTGCCGATCAAGTCGGACAGACCCGATTCCTTCACTAAAACTAATTCCGTTTACTCATCATTTGGAGACATAGTGAGCATGTTGACAACTGCCCCTCTGATATAGTCAATAATACATGAAACACGTTACTGCACGAAATGGCGGATGCATTTCTGATCTTACATACATGTCCTGGTTGTGATATTTGTATGAAGGTATTTGAAAGAGTGGTTTATAAGCTATGGTTAGAAATTATGGCTGCCTTGTTGATAGTATCCTCTAGTCGTCATTTTTTAGATCCTAACAAGGACATGCACCTGTACCTAGCAGATGAACTGTTTGCCACCGGACGGAAAACACCAAGTGACAAGGATATAGACAGATGGGCAGTAGACAAAGCCTATTAGTGAAACAAACTGAAGCTTGTTGAGAGAATGAGGGAATGATCCCGAGAGTGTTAGGCAATTAATAAAGAATGAAAATCTGCACTGCTAAAGATAGAGTTGATGAAATATCTGAGAAGAACAGATTAAATGCCAGAAACGAACACACCAGATGATATGGCCCTTGGAGACCACACAGAAAAATGGCGAAGCACGCAATATTCACTGGCACATTTAGATTCTTACTCGACTTCAGGGGCTGGAAATAGAGATTCCTTACCTGGCGTTCTGAAGACAAGATGGAAATAACACAGCATCTGGTCACTGATTCTAATAAGAAGGAAGTAGCTATGATCCAACAACGAGGCCACTTAGTTATCTTATCTCGCAATCCAACAGGTGTGAGCTTGCTCCTTGCGCTACGTCTAGTGAGGTTGGAAAGCCTGGGCCTGGCTATATCTGGGCAAATAGGTGATTATAGGAAGATAGGCAATCACACCGCCATAAACAACCGTTATCTGTCTGAGCAATGAAGATGATCGTAACTTACTTCGTATGGCTAAGAAAACTGTGCAACTGAGTAGGACGAGCGGTAAGACTCTACATACACTATGACTAAACTTCATTTGCTTCTATAAATAACGGAGAATAGTCTTGATTATTTCTCGTAATATTGCACAGAGACTACTTATTCTAGATATTCTCTACAACTTTGTTAACTAGTATTATAGCTACTTGAGAGAATTAGAGGTGTATCTAGAGTTTGATGCACGCTCTTACTTTGAATATGAGATTGTGATGAATGGCCCTAGCTTGTAAGAATTCTAGTGGAAAATTCACTGTGATCAATAAGAGATATATTGACAATAAGATGAGTTCTACCTTCATAGCTATGTCCAAGTTTTGATAGTGTTCCTTTATATCCATAAGTGCGAATTTCAGTGTACTCTGACCGAAGGAGAATCCGGGATGCCTGTAACTGGGTATCATTTCTCGTTCATTGTCCTACTCCTAACGTTCGTAATTTCGCAACTCAAGTCTCTATAAATCTGTTCTCATTAAGGCGTATTCGCTCCTTGAAGCTCATTTTCTCAAGACACGTAGGCAAAGTTAGTGCCCCTGCAAGCTAACCAGAAGTCTCGCACGACCTGATTAGTTCCCCTTGCACCTCGAAGACTATTCAGGTTAGCACCCATTCAAAGTTTCTTAGCCAACGGAATAATCACATACCTGACTATCTTCTGGAGAAAGATCAGCCTATCCTTCACGCCAACCTTATCACTTGGAAAGCTGGCACCGGTGAGCGCAGAGTCCAACCAACTCTTTGCATGCACTTGTCGGACAACCAGTTTCTTGAGAGGATCTGATAACTTATCAAGCTCACTGCGTGCAGCACGGCCTCCAATGTTGAAGATCAAAGCCTCTGCCAGAACCGGGCCAAGATGTCGTAGCACGCTATCCACAGATGTTTGCAATGAATTTTCTAGTCCCGAAAGACCAATGAAAGTACTCTGCATTGATTAGGAGGTGAAAAGAATTAGCTATCGAGGGACCACATACCCAGAAATCAGCCGCAGCAGTCTTAGGCAAAGGGTCAGTTCCCGTAATAGCCTTCAAGGTAAACATGAAGAGATACTCGAGAGAAGAAGGTGGCTGAAGATTCATCAAGGCGGAGAGGTTTTTTGGTAGTAGGCGGGTGAGGAAATCGATTCCGTTCTGTGCAATATCGGGATCATTACTAACATCTGTTCGAGTTGACTTAGCTACAATACTACATGATTCGCGGACTATCTTACCTCCTTGTTGATGTAGTATCCGAGAGATCCACTGCACTAGGGCACCGAAAACTTCATCATTACCGATGGTTGTTCTGTGAGATGTTACGAAGGAACAAGCCGTACCTATAACGAATCCGAGGCGAGGTGTCTGGATGTTAGACTTTAAAAGGAATTCAACTATCATGGTTGAAGGCATCACAAACGCTCCTGGCTCCATCTCTCGGAATCCTTGCCGGAATAATTGGCATGCGGCGTCAATTATGTCAGCGTGACCTCCAAGAACGTCGTAAACTCTATTAACCATTTTGAACACTCGTCTTTGAATTCTAGACCCATCTCCAGACGTCCAGAATGTCGATGGTGTTTCAGATTCTTCAAGATCTACCGGAGTGTCGTGTGGAGTTTGAAGACCTTTACCAATACCCACGAGACAGCGCAGTGAGCTCAGGCCAAGCTCTACAGCTGGAGATTCTCGTGCCAAAATCATCGACAAAATTTGCTCGCTCTGATTACGATCTCCGGTCTGAGATGCAATAATTTGGAAACAATTCTCAATGTCTAGATCAACGAAGTCGAGCAACTGATCTAATGGCAGAAGCTTGGAATGATCTTCCGGCATTGCTTGAACTAGCGAAGCCATGCCTTCCATGATCGCCTCTTTGACATACTTATCAAGAGACGAATTGGTGGTGAGATTTTGATACTGCTGTAAAAACGAGCCGATTTCAGGCACAAGTAGCCCTCTGCAATCAGAGCACAGCCGCAATATCGTGCGTGATGCTCTGGTGCTCACAGCAGGGGCAGATAAAGCACCAAACACAATATTCAAAACGTTTGGTAAGAATGTTGTGTTGTACTCAAAGTAATCTGCATAACCATCGATTAGCATCAAGAAAGACTGCATAACTCGAACTGGTATCTCCATAGGTGGATTAGAGAATAGAGAGAACACCTGAGCAGTGAATATTTTGTTCAGGTAGATGTCTCTAGGCTCTGTTTCACCAATATTGTCAGGGAAACAAGATAGGCAATACAGCGATGCTTCGAGTTCCGCCCAGTTCCTGCTATCGACGGCTTTTATTGCCATTGTGATGAATAAATCAAGTATTGGAATGTGGGTGACCAAGTAGAATTGCTGCAGAAGATCACCAAAATCTCTTCTGGCGTCTTTGAATCCGGTTCGATCCACAGAATCCCAAGAATTAAAAGTTTCTGCCGGGGGGAATTGTATCTTTCGCCAGCATCTTTCCACGGCTTGTGTGACATGCATCTGGGCTACCGAAAACCAAGGAGCATCACGGCCTTGATCTGAGTGTATGGCGTCGATCAGGTTTTCTACATACGCATTCCAAAACTCAAGAGCCGGAACAAATATCTTGTCTTCGTGTACAGGATAGCCCTCTGCAGCAAGGAGACCACCAAGCGCAGAGATGAATTGTTGATATTGTGGCTCAGTACGTGTTGCCAAGTCCTGCAATGTTGCGTCACCAAAGGCTAGTGTGAACAGACCAAATTGAATTGACTCAAACTCGAAATCGCCTCTAATGAGTCGTTGGTAACGTTCCTGTGCCCAACTGCTGTTGAATAGCGAGTACAACAACTGGAAGTCATCTTCGGAGAAGAATTTGCAATAGGTTGAAAGTACATCAGCAAGCAACTCGATTGTCACTTCATACAGATTATCATCAGCCAGACACATAATTGTTGGCTTTGTAAGTGTCTGCAAGGGTTCGAGTACTAGCCCATCATCGATGAAAGCACGATGTGAATACGAGACCCACGCCTAAATAGTCAGTAGGCCAAATGCAACGAGAGATTTGATTGGAGAAAGAGGAGGACGCACCTGGTAACATTTCATGGCTTCTTGACGAACCTTAGTTTGGGAAGGGTCGGGAGAATGATTACTGATATATTTTGATATTAAAGGAACAATTTCATCCACGTTTGGCAGCATCCTCTTGTGAAACTTGTGCCTTTATCAAGCGTTAGATCACGAATGGTTAAATGGGAGACTGACTCAACTGTTTCATGGAATTTGAATCTGTTTTTCCAACCTCTTCAACGAGAGTGGTAGCAAACCAGAAGATAGCTACAGCCTTGTCGTCAGGAATGTCTAGAATGAGTGTTTGTGTGTTCGGAGCTTCTCCTAAGGAGTCGTATGGTACCGCGGCTTTAACACAAATACAGTAGATAAGATGCTTCACACAGTTCTTCCAAGACGCGGAGAATTGGAAGAAGTAAGCCACTAAAGTCGAGCATAACTTCCTCAACACGAGGGGACCCTCGGAGTTCTCGAGGCACCGTATCAGCCAGTTTATTATGGTCTGAATTAATGCTCGAGCGTCCGCTTCTGTAAGAGATGCTCTGTTTGCAAAAGATCAGTAATGCTAGTGTAAAACTATTCAGCACTTACGCATCAGTGTTCAGCTTCACAATGAAAGTCAATGCCGCAAAGAACCGGACATGTTCATTTTGGTGATTCGCAAGGTTGTTGGCCAGGTGCCATCCTTCAGGGGATTTTTGAAGCCTCTGTAAGGTTTCTTGTATTTTGACCAGCCTTTCAGGTGATCCTGGCTGATAGAGTTGGATGATGAGCTGGATCGAGTCAGTAATGTTCTCAAAGGCATGTTTGTCTTGACAAGTCGAGGATCGTGTTGCCAGCGGCCCACGGGTGTGGCGTGAGACATGACTTCGCTCATATAGCCACAAGTCTATACGAGAAGCAAAGGAACTTACAGAAACGACCTCCTCAAGAGACGTGGGCAACTGCTCGTACTGAATAGTGGCCATGGCTGTCTCTAGCTCTATGTCTACGCCTGTTCAGTAGATCGATGTGGTCAGACTTTAGGAATTTTCAATAACTTCAGTAAGAGCGATGGGGGCGCATCCTTCACGATCTGCAAATATTGAGAGCACCGTGGAAAGGCGAGGATCAATGATCAAAAATTCAGTCATCTCTTTGGTGATTAATTCCAAGGAAAGTGTTTTGTCAGGCAAAAGTTTGAGAGCATGAGGACTTTACGCCTCAGGTACTCAGGCCAAAACAGCAAGTCTTATCGATAAAGATGTCCCGCCAACGGTCAAGCGAACTGAGCTCAATTCTCTCAATTATCTTACAACTTGCTTCACGATGTTTTCTGTTTTAATATGTGACGTAGATTGTTAATTTTAATTTGAGACATTTGTCACTTGTTTCAAATTAATTCGCGTATTGCTCACGCCACAAGTGAACGTCTCCTCTAACGCCCTTTTTCTGTTAGCTAACAACTGATTCGGGCGTACTTGCTCCGGGCGTCCCCCACGACCTTCCATTTCTTGTGGACCGATGCGGTATATTAGATCTTTCAGAAAGGTTTTCACGAAGAGTTGCCTTCCTGTACATCCACCACTTTGTTCTCAAAGTCTACACATCTCAATTCGATACAGCTCGAGCTCAAGCTTTCCTGATAAAGGTTCGTAATCGATATTAGGACCCCGCTTTCGGAGCTTCATGATTAACAGGAATTTGAATAGCGATGGAGCAGGTCAACACCACAGAGCGCCTCACCCGGCTGAGGGACCTCATGAAGCAAAACAAGCTCGACATTTACAGTATGTAAGTGGCTGCGTCTCATGTACGAGATAATCGCTGATGCTGTTCTAGTTGTGCCGAGTGAAGATAGCCATGCTTCCGAATATATTGCCCCGTGCGACGCAAGAAGAGAGTACATATCAGGGTTTTCTGGGTCTGCTGGATGTGCTGTGATCACTCACGAGAAGGCAGCCCTTGCCACCGATGGACGATACTTCAATCAGGCAGCGAAACAGCTCGATCAGAATTGGCTTCTTCTCAAACAAGGCCTTCAAGATGTCCCAACCTGGCAGGAATGGTCGGCCGAGCAATCTGAAGGAGGAAAGGTTGTTGGTGTTGATCCAACAATTATATCAGCTCCAGATGCACGAAAATTGTCAGAGAAGATTAAGAAACGCGGCGGCCAGGAGCTTGTTGCCATAGAGGAGAATCTTGTGGACAAGGTCTGGGGTAACGAACGTCCAGTGAGCCCGAACGAGCCTGTGAAGATTCTTCAACAAAAATTTGCTGGAAAGGAATTGAAGTCCAAGGTGGAGGAGCTTCGCAAGGAGTTAGACAAGAAGAAAAGCTCTGGTTTCATTGTCTCAATGTTGGACGAGATTGCCTGGTTATTCAACCTACGTGGAAACGACATCCCGTACAATCCAGTGTTCTTCTCCTACGCTTCAATCACACCTACAACAGCAACTCTTTATGTCAATTCCTCGAAGTTAAGCAGCGAATGTAAAACCTACCTCACTGATAACGGTGTTTCAATTCGACCATACCACAAAATCTTCGAAGACAGCGAGGGACTTTGTAAGTCTCTGGACAGTCCTGAACGTGATGAGCAGACAGAGTCAAAGATCAAGAAGTTTCTAGTATCAACCAAGACATCTTGGGCTCTAAAAAGGGTACTAGGAGGAGACGCTAAGGTGGAAGAACTTCGAAGTCCCATTGGTGATGCTAAAGCTGTGAAGAATGAGATTGAGCTTGAGGGTATGCGAGCCTGCCATATTCGAGATGGAGCGGCACTAACCGAATACTTTGCCTGGCTGGAAAATCAACTCGTTGTTGAGAAAGTAGAGGTTGACGAAGTTACCGCTGCGGATAAGCTAGAAGAATTGCGATCAAAGCAGAAAAACTTCGTTGGCCTATCCTTTGATACCATTTCTTCAACAGGTGCCAATGCTGCTGTCATACATTACAAACCGGAACGCGGCAATTGTCCTGTGATAGATCCTAAAGCTATATATTTGTGCGACTCAGGTGCGCAATATTTGGACGGTACAACAGACACTACACGAACCCTACATTTTGGAGAACCAACAGAAATGGAAAGAAAGGCGTATACGTTGGTCCTAAAGGGCCATATCGCGCTGGATGTCGCCGTGTTCCCAAAGGGCACTAGCGGGTTCGCTTTGGATACACTTGCAAGGCAATTTCTATGGGTAAGAAAATTGATCCTAATAAAGTTCCATAGTACTAATAGTTCACAGGAGGAGGGCCTTGACTACAGGCATGGAACGGGTCACGGTGTTGGCTCTTATCTGAACGTCCACGAAGGGCCAATAGGAATTGGAACTAGGATACAGTATTCCGAGGTACCGCTTGCGCCCGGAAATGTCATCTCGAACGAACCTGGATACTACGAAGACGGGAATTTTGGCATTCGGATCGAGAACATCATCATGGTCAAAGAGGTCGAGACCAAACACAAATTTGGAGAAAAGCCTTATCTTGGCTTCGAACACGTAACGATGACACCATATTGCCGGAAGCTTATCGATGAAAATCTCTTGACACGAAGGGAGAAACATTGGTTGAACGAATACCATGCTGATATCCACGCCAAAACCAAGGATTTCTTCAAAGCCGGTTCATTCACGATGAAGTGGTTAGAGCGAGAGACAACACCAATCTAGGCAGCCTTGAGATATTTTACACACGAAGGAATTTACGCAGGACGATAATTGCATGGAAGAGGATTTGATAGCTTGGGATACATCTTTCTAGAATTGCATAAAGGCCGCCATGGCAAACGTTGATCCGAACGATATCTTGAAAGCCACATTGTCTCGTACAGCTGACCGAAGATCTATTCCCTGGACGTACTTTTGCAGTCTGTTGTATGGGATCACATTAATACCATAACTTGATGCCCACTGTTGCGAATATTAGTGCTCTTGTCTCAGTATTACCGAGCGGACTTACTTGTACGCCTACTACCGTTAATCCTAATAGTAATGCCAATGACCGCGAGAATGTACTGACAAGAAGCCCGCAACATAGGCCTATATTTAAACCCATTAATCCCGCCTCAATCTTCACCTCACTATAAGGGGTTCTTGAAATAACAGTACTTACCAATGATAGACCCACTACTAATCTGCCTCACAGCCCTCGGATTCAATGCCCCACTATTCTTTACCACAGGCATCCTAGCATTCCTCATATAAGAGTCTGAGGATATGGTAGGACCATCAAGACGGATTGGCGTTTGGTATCTCAATTGATGGGTTGCGAAGAGGCCGAGACCGAGACCTAGGCCCAGTGCTTGGGGACGGAGGAGTGGGCTGAACAGAGTTGTCATTGTTGGGGTTGATGGTTTTATGAGGGAATTGAGGGGGAGTTGTGAGGATCAATTGGGTGATTTGGGTTGTGTTAATTGACTATTATTGGAGAAGTGTGTCGATGTCGTGACTTGGAAACATCGGAGCATTGATGTCATTTGTTGCCCAGGTTGGTTCCTTAGGTCGGGCTCGGCTTCGGACTCGGGCCGAGTCTATCAATTTCTTCGGGACAGAGAAGATCCAGTTGACAACAAAGCTAGAAAGCGCTATTGATAATTCCCCAAAATATCACAAAGATCACAATTGCTTTATTGTATGGTGGCATTTCAGAGCAAAGATTGGTTGAGTCTGCATAATGTGATCTGGTTGCATATCCTTTTGAGGACTAGTCATCAATCAACTTAAATGCAAGTCATAGGATGCTCTATTTTTGTTACTAATAGCTCGGAGCAGGGGTTTCCATGTAAAATACATATGATAGAAGAATGACTCCGTCGCAATAGAGGAGACAAGCCATGCACAACTTTGATATGTGCTTTCATTCTCTTTTATTCTTGAGAGCCGGATTGCAACTGCGCTTTGATAAATTATCACCAAGGCGACCTCTTTACCCTACAGGATTATAGATGTTGTCAAGTCTATTAGACAGAGAATTGTAACATAATACACTCAATCGATGCACGGACGATATGGAGTACGAAGCGAGATCTGGGGAAGTGCGGCTAGCACGGGCTGGAATCGGCTCAATTCCAATCTCGCACAACCTCATCTTGCGAGTTCGGAGGCTTCAAGAACCATTTCGCTATGCTTACTATTCGTTTCCCATTTCTAATGTGCCTTATTGACTTCCAGAAGCAACCGTCTAAAACATGGCACATGCAGGGTCTTGTCCATGCTATATCCCGAGCGTTCGGCGAGTCGGAGGGCGTGCTTATCTAGTCCTGCAAGGATGTTATTAACCCCACCATTTGCCCCTCCCTCCGATCCGGCGCGATGGCCGTTTTTCTAGAACCAAGACTGGGCAGAAAAAAATCAAAGGCTCATTACTTGGTTGCTCTTACATCTCCCAATCGAATCTCTCTGGTTACACAATCATACAACCTTTGACTCACACAATTGCTTCATACTTTTAAGGACTTCGACGACCTTCAATTCTTTGTACATTGTTTGAGAGTAAAGAGGCAAATGATCAACGATCACTCGAGCAGAATGGCTACCGAACTTCCTACCCGAGCTACCAATGGCGAGCGTACGCCACTCAATGCTGCTGGAGAGGATAACTTCACCGTCAAGACGGGACTGGCGAGGATGTTGAAGGGAGGTGTTATTATGGATGTTGTCAATGCTGAGCAGGTGAGTTACTCCTTGTATCAATATGGCTTATTGCTGACTCGTATGACTATAGGCAAGAATAGCAGAAGAGGCTGGTGCAGTCGCCGTTATGGCGTTAGAGCGTGTGCCAGCAGATATTAGAGCAGAGGGAGGTGTTTCTCGTATGTCTGACCCAAAGATGATCAGAGAGATCATGAAGATTGTCACAATCCCAGTAATGGCCAAGGCCAGAATTGGACACTTTGTCGAATGTCAAGTAAGATTCAACTTCAAGTACCAATTCAACCCTATAACTAATCCCGCAATCGCTAGATCCTCGAAGCCATAGGTGTAGACTACATCGACGAATCCGAAGTCCTCACGCCAGCTGATCACGCCCACCATGTCGAGAAGCACCCCTTCGGCGTCCCCTTCGTCTGCGGCTGTCGGAACTTGGGTGAAGCTCTCCGCCGTATCAGTGAAGGCGCCGCCATGATCCGTACCAAAGGTGAAGCCGGAACAGGAGACGTCGTTGAGGCCGTTCGACACATGCGTACCGTGAATGCAGAGATCAACAATGCTGCCCGCATGTCAGACCCGGAGCTTCGTGTCTTGGCAAAGGAGATACAGGCACCATATGAGTTGCTGAAGGAGACTGCGAAATTAGGAAGATTACCAGTTGTCAACTTTGCTGCAGGTGGTGTTGCTACACCGGCTGATGCGGCTTTGATGATGCAGTTGGGTTGTGATGGTGTGTTTGTTGGAAGTGGTATCTTCAAGAGCGGTGATGCGAGCAAGAGAGCAAAGGCTATTGTCCAAGCTGTCACACATTACAACGACCCTAAGGTTCTGGCTGAGGTTAGCGAGGATTTGGGAGAGGCCATGGTTGGACTCAACGTCTCAGTAATGGATGCTAAAGACAAGCTCCAAGGCCGCGGATGGTAGAGAAATGAACAAGTGCTTCGTGAGAAAGAAATTGCGAGATTTGTGAGTCGATTCTGGTTACGTCCTTGGACATAATGCTTGCATTGTTTTAGCGTTTGTTACAAAACAGCAAAAGTTCAATCTGGGACTGCAACAATGGACATTTTCGCATGACTTAAACAAATTTTGGCCTATATACTGCCATAGTCTCTCATCAAATGCTTGCCTCTAAACTTTTGGTATCACCCTGAACGCCAAAATCACCATTTGGATGCCAGACTAAAGTATCTCAATTCCATGAAGAAAGATTCAACAAGTCGCAGCCTTCGTTCTCAGACCGCTTGACCAGTTTACCAATCGTAATAACGTCTTCTCCAGCAGCCTTCAGCTCGTCAATAACTTGCTTGGCGTTCTCCTGGCTCACTACAACAACCATGCCAATACCACAATTGAATGTGCGTGCCATCTCAGCGGCGGTCACATTGCCAGCAGTCTTGAGCCATCGAAACATCTGCGAGAGTTTCCAGGTTGAGACATCAATCTCTGCAGTGAGATGCGAAGGTAGCATTCTTGGCACATTCTCGTACAGGCCACCTCCAGTGATATGTGACAGGCCTTTGACAAGCTTCTTGTCTGTGACTTTGAGAAGTGACTTAACGTAGATTCTAGTAGGTTGGAGTAGCATATCTCCCAAGTCCGTGGATTGTGATCGATCCCACGGTGTGGCATCTTTGTATGACAAGCCCTCTCGGGAAATGATTCTGCGAACAAGAGAGAAACCATTGGAATGAACACCACTAGATGCTAGACCGAGTAGGATGTCGCCTTCAATCATATCATCCTTTCGTGGGAGTCGGAGATCGGGAGACATAGCTCCAACAGCACAGCCTGCCGCATCGTAGTCGTCGTTTTGATACATACCCGGCATTTCAGCTGTCTCACCACCAACAAGTGTACATCCTGCTTGGATACAACCTTTAGCAACCCCTTCAACAAAAGATGCGGCAGTCTCAAGCTTCAACTTGCTACACCCGTAGTAATCGAGGAACATAAATGGCTTGGCTCCCTGAACCACGAGATCATTGACGTTCATGGCAACCAGGTCAATACCAACAGTATCGTGCTTGTTCATCGCTTGAGCAATCATAAGCTTAGTACCAACACCATCTATCGCACCCACAGTGATCGGCGCAGTGGTGTAGCCTGCCTTCTCAAGGTTCACTTCTCCACCGAATCCCCCAATTTCAGCATCTGCTCCAGGTTGACGTGTTGATGCAACAGCTCTCTTAATTCGCTCCACCAGCGCATTACCAGCATCAATACTAACACCAGCAGAGGCATAAGTAAGCGCTTCTTTCGTGGTGTTTTTGTCCTTGAATGCTCGGTGTGCAATATCTTTTCGGTAGAACATCTTGTCAAATTGAATGTGCTTAACTCCAGTATATGCCTTCTTCACTGCCTCCTCCAATGTTCCTCCAGTGGCCTGGGCAGCAATCACTCGACCACCAGAACTTTGAAGTTGGCCATCTTTGACTACTGTCCCAGCATGGAAGATATTTGTATCTTCGGGAGGAATGTTAACTTGCATTGGTGTTCCTTTCAAATATGAGCCAGGATAACCTCCTGCCGCAACTACTACAGTTGCGCTTGATTTTTCATCAACCTTGATGTTGATCCCAGAAAGCCAGTGTTCTGTACAAGCGACCATGATCTTTGCTAGGTCTGTATCTGCACTCATCAATGGTAACAGTGTTTGTGTCTCTGGGTCACCAAATCTGACATTGTACTCCAGAACCTTGGGACCAAGCGGAGTGATCATGAGACCAGTGAAGAGCGTTCCAACAAATGGATATCCTTCATTCCTCATGCCGTCGATTGTTGGCTGTAAAATATGCTTGTGCACCTGCTCAATAAGAGCCTTGCTGGCGATCTTGGTTGGCGCGTAGCATCCCATCCCACCAGTGTTTGGTCCTTGATCACCATCAAAAATTCTTTTGTGGTCTTGCGCTGGAGGTAGTGATCGAATCGTGTATCCATCACTGAAAGACAAAATGCTAAGTTCGTCTCCTTGCAGAAATTCTTCAATCACAATCTCATCGCCAGCATCACCGAAATCCTTGTCCAACATGATCTCCTTCAATCCCTTGTGCGCCTCTTCTTTCGTAGTAGGAATGAGAACGCCCTTTCCTGCTGCCAAACCACTTGCTTTAAGCACAACTTCATGATTGACTGAGTCGAGATATTTTCGCGCTTCTTCGTAGTCCGAAAAGTTCTTGTAGGCTGCAGTCGGGATGTTGTTTCTCTCCATGAAGTCTTTCGAAAATGTCTTGCTCCCTTCCATTCGTGCCGCGAGTTTCGAAGGTCCATAACATCGTATGCCAACAGCGCGGAAATAACCCTCAATTCCATCTACTAATGGAGCTTCAGGGCCCGGTACAACCAAGTTGACATTTTTCTTCTGCGCAAGAGCGACAAGCCCTGGATAGTCATCGGCTTTGACGCTGGTGTCGTTCGTGACTTTGGGGCAAGTTGAGGTTCCACCATTGCCAGGAACTGCGATTATCGACTCGACAAGAGGAGATTGACTCAATTTCCACGCCAGAGCATGCTCCCGACCCCCATTCCCTACCAACAAGATTCGAATAGGATCCATCATAAAATGTTGCTGTGATTGTGAAAAGTTGATAAAGTCAAACTCCAGGAATAATTTTTTTGGCGGGGTAAAAAAGCCAAGACCAGGTGGGGTCTGGCCGGGAATCGGACACCACGATAAGATTTCTCCAGGCACAAGGCTGAGAGAAATTCAATATAAATTGACGAAACTTTGTTGTACATCGCTTCGTTTCTGTTGCACAGTGGTTCGTTTGGAAGAAGTGTGCTCTGGATAAAATGATTACCATAAGTCAGTATTACCCAACGTATCCTGTTTCGTTTAGGAAAACACTTACACCACAACCTAGAAGTACCATGCTCGTCGGCGAACATTGGCCCAGGCTTTGATGTCATTGGCCTTGCCTTGTCGATATGGCTTGAGATTCAAGTCAGTATCGAAGATAAGTCTACAGATGCACCTCTGAACTGTGTGATCACCTATGAAGGTGAAGGCGCTGAGGAAGTACCGTTAAGCGCGGACGCCAACCTGATCACGAGGACAGCTTTGTATGTTCTTCGATGTAATGGTCAGAGAGCTTTTCCAGCAGAGACGAAAGTGCACATCATCAATCCAATCCCCCTTGGGCGAGGATTAGGGTCCTCTGGAGCAGCAGTGGTGGCTGGTGTTGCACTTGGAAATGAGGTCGGTAAATTCGGCTTGTCCAAAGCTCGAATGCTCGACTACTGTTTGATGATAGGTTCGCTTGGACTCCTTGATGCATTTGCCTTTCTAGTTTCTAACTTTTCTGTAGAACGTCATCCAGATAATGTTGCAGCTGCATTATATGGCGGGTTTGTGGGGACATACCTAAATGATCTCAGCAAAGAAGATACCGAGCGAAAGGAGATTCCTCTCAGTGAGGTCCTTCCAGCGCCAGCAGGAGGAGTTGATACCGGAGAGACTCCACCAGAACCACCTCTTGGAATTGGCCATTACATGAAATTTCCCTGGGCCAAGGAGCTCAAAGCAATTGCCATTATCCCACATTTTGAAGTCGCTACTGCGGAAGCACGAAGTGTGTTACCGACAAGTTATATCAGAGCAGATGTTGTTTTCAATTTGCAAAGAATCGCCCTTCTACCCTCGGCTCTAGGAAGATCACCACCAGACGCTGAACAGATCTATTTAGCGATGCAAGACAAAGTCCATCAGCCATATAGGAAGGGTCTCATACCAGGTCTTCCAGAGATTTTGCAATCGGTCACACCAAAATCGCATCCTGGCCTCTGTGGAATCTGTCTCTCAGGGGCTGGCCCTACCATACTAGCCTTAGCGACGGACAATTTCGATAGCATTGCGAAAGTCATTTTAGACATGTTTGCTCAGAAAGACATCAAATGTCAATGGGAGTTGCTAGAGCCAGCCGAGGATGGAACTACAGTCACATATAGCTAGTAAAATACCGACAATGACAGATCGATTTCGCGTGTTTTTCGGCCTAAATCCATATGATACATGCCGCCTTCTTCTGACTCGAAATACGGGGACACATTACCGTGCCCACTAGCTGTACGTCGCAATTCGTACAGAAGCCAATCCTATAACCCACAAAACGATTACGAATTGGCCACTCCTAAACTCCTAGAGGCAAATACCATAACCCAATCGCCGACCAACAACCAGAAAAGCTACCCCAACCCTCCCCAAGCGCCTCGAATCCTTCTTGCAAGCTGAATATCCTTCTGCATAATAGTAACCCTCTTCGCATGAATGGCGCACAGGTTGGCATCTTCAAAAAGGTGGACTAGAAAGGCTTCTGAAGCTTCCTGAAGCGCCATAATTGCTTGCGATTGCCAGCGAAGCTCGAGGCGCTTCATGTCTATTGCGATTTCACGGACCTATTTCCCCGGTGAGTACATAACTTTTGTGAAAGACAGTTGTTGGCAACTTACTACACGGGAAAATGGAAGTTTCCTTAATAAGAGATCTGTGGATCCTTGGTATCGTCTGATCTCCTTGAGTGCAAGTGTACCAGGCCTATAGCGTCTCTTCTTTCGTCCTGGGATAGGATCTCCAGCTACAACCCCAATGTTAATAAATATCCCATCGCCTTCAAACAAACAAACGCTGAAGCACTCACGCTCAATTCCACTGCTCCTTCTAGGCGCCTTTGTACCCGTGCTTGTTCTTGGAGGACGCTTTCCACCAACTAGTTTCTTCCCGGCTCCTTTGGCCACTGCTTTCTTGGGAGGCATTATGGGTATCGAATTGGAATATTATAAATATGTCTTTCTCTGTGGTTGATGCGCAATGGGTGTCGTGGGTCGAGGTATCGCAATGTTGTGTCGCAAATTGAGGTGGCTGGGTCGCGAAACTTGAGCGCGTCAGGACTTTGGAATGCGCCAAAGACCAAACCCGGCTGCGGTCAATACCTTATAGGCGGATAGAGGTCAGAAGTTGGTTGTTTGGAGGTTCTCGATCAGATGCCTTGCAAATAGTCGCTACCATTATGCGTGCAACTTTGATCAAGTAAATTGTTCCATGCAAGCTCTCAAGTTTACTCGTGTTGGCGAGGGGAACGCGACCTGAGTGTGTGGCTGGTGCGATATGTGGCGCTTAACTGTACAGATGAAATTATGGGTCCTTACTATTCTTGGCGCTCCCTTTCATAATGCAATCAATATCGCCGAAGGACACTTCAATCGTTTGTATCCGTTACAAAAGCCACGCTCTTGCTCTTACTTACAACTACCACCCTTTTTGTTTGTATGGTCCTAAAGTTGCGTTTCCTATCGTTGACTTCTTCACAAAAGTTAAAATCGAAATTGTAATTGTCTAAGCCATATTACGATTACATATCATCCGATATGGACCAAATGATGGGTGGTGGTGACGGCGGTATTATCGGTCAAGCGGGATTCCCTCTAGAGACTTGGTTCTGGGAAATGCCACTTTGCACACGATGGTGGACGACAGCTACAGTTCTTACCAGCCTCCTGGTGCAATGCGAAATTGTTGGGCCCTTCAAACTATTCTACAGCTTCAGAGCTGTCTTCTACCAACATCAAGTACGTACAAACAGAGCTAAGCGCTTCTTATACTTTCCATGTTTACATTGCTAACATTTTATGTTAACTTAGTATTGGAGGCTTCTTACGACCTTCCTTTATTTTGGTCCACTATCACTCGATCTTGTATTCCACGTCTTCTTCCTACAACGATACTCGCGATTACTAGAAGAGTCCTCTGGGAGATCACCAGCGCATTTCTCATGGCTCCTACTATATGCAACAACATGTTTGATTTGCATGTCACCATTGGTATCTATGCCATTCCTGGGACACCCACTTTCGTCTACTCTTGTTTACATATGGTCGAGACGGAACCCAGACACAAGGCTGAGCTTCCTGGGACTGTTGGTGTTCACAGCTCCATATCTACCGTGGGTGTTGATGGGATTCAGTCTGATCGTACACGGGGTAATTCCTAAAGATGAGATTATGGGAGTGGTTATTGGACATGTGTGGTACTTCTTCTGCGACGTCTACCCACCACTACACAATGGCTCACGCCCGTTTGATCCTCCTATGTGGTGGAGACGCCTCTTTGACGGACCACCAGCACAGACCATTGATTCTGAAGGAGTTTTACACAATATCCCTGCTGTCGGAGCAGCGGCACCGGTACCAGAAGTACGATAAATTGGAAGTGAGCATTAAACAGCAGCGTTGATGAACAATTATGAAGCATTTCAGTGGAGTTTGGGACAATGGACATGAATTACACAGCACGGGTGTGTTTGTTGGTATAGGAAATTCTACAACACAGCGTCATTTCAATGACGTTCTTAGTAACATGTAACTACCTTTTTATTCTGTTATTCTTCTTTGGTTTCGCTTGGGTTTGAAAAGCTATCCTTCCGTCCACTTTCCTCGCCCATTTCTTCCTTCTCGTCGTCAAGCTGAGCATCAGCAGAAACAGGGAAATGCAAGTGCTTCCAGTCCTCTAGCTCTTCGATGATTGATCTTAGACGATCCCGTATGCTTTCTATAGCATAGCTACCAAGCAGCAGCCTCAAAGGTGGATAGGAGCAATGTCCCAACTGCCAAACCAATTCTGCACACTTTATGACACTTGTCGGTTGCTTATCACCTAACCACTGTACCATTCTCTTCGCATGCAAGGCCGGAGAATTGGCCTGTGAGTATGGTTCACTCGCTGGTTTGATCAAGAAATGTCCCCAGGTTGGTAACGGATTCTTCTCCCAATCAGGCTCATCCCTCCTTACTAATCCAGGCTCTACAAGCGTGGCTTTGATATTGAAAGAGTCAATTTCATAAAGCATTGCCTCAATCAAGCCCTCCACAGCATACTTTGTAGCACAATATGGCCCCAAACCAGGAACACCCAACGCACCACTCGTCGAGCTGAAGATCAAATACCTCCCCGCCCCTTGCTCCCTAAAATAAGGCAAGCTCAACTGAATAATATGCAACGTCCCCATAAAATTCGTCTCGAACTGATTCCGCACCTCGTGATCGTCCTGGTCTTCACAGGCACCAATAACGCCGTAACCCGAGCAGTTGACGATTATATCTACATGTCCGAAGTTCGCGATGGCGCCTTCGAGAACCTCTTGCACAGATTCTCGCGCGCGGACATCGCAGAGAAGTCCGTGGCAGTTAGGGTGCCAATTTTGCATGGATTCGAGGGTGTTTTCGAAGGTTCGGCCGACGGCGACGACAAGGTCGCCTTGGGAGAGGCAGAAGCGGACAAGGGAGCGACCCATGTGGCCTGTGCCGCCGAAGATCTGTGGAGGTGTTAGTACTTTTTATATAAGAGGAGTTGTGAGGTCATAGGGCAGGAACTGTGAGAGTGTGATGTACGTCGAGTGACACATCTCGCAATCACTCCCACAAATCACAAGAACAACCAGAAAATGCATCACTGAAACTCACAATCCAAACCAACTGCTTTACGGGATTTGCTGGTCCAGGGGGATCACAACTCAATGGCAATTGCAGCTTTCCCTTGGTACTCGTGCCAGTGCTATCTTGCGGCGACATCTCGGCTGCTGCTGAAGCACTCCCTGCTCCAGATCCATTCTGCTCCATCTCGATATCCCCTCCTCCACCACCTTCATCTGGGAACTCCATTGAGTTTCTGACTTATGTCTGGCTCATTGGTGGATTCGCCTTTAGTAACGTGAATGGCGTTTGGGTGGTGAGAACTTTTGATTTGCTTGACGTGGGCTTGGATGACGGGCTTAGAATGGTGGGGCAGAAGGTTGTGGGGTAAGCTGGGGAAAGCGTGATCAAGTTAGGGTTAGGATTTATCGTTGGTACAGCTATCAGAAGGGCATTTCAAATTGTGATGCTATGTGTGCTTGATAGTTAAAGGGCAATTTTTATTACGAGTATTTGAACAAGTATTTGCAAGAGATATGTTGGACAAAGGTAAAGTGGAGCAGCTCGAATTTACCCACTTTTATTGCCGAAATCTATATGCCAAGGAAGTGCTTGTCTACGACCTCACCTCATTTGAAACCCCGACAGCATTTGACAGCCTGGATTATGGTGAGCCTGATATTACACGGCAACTTTGATGTACCTGGTGGACTTGAATAAATACCTTATGGCAATTCAACATCACCGTCAAGATGACAAGTATCCTCAAGAAGAGAATACAAGAGTTGGCCCCATATTAGACAACCATGAGATGCCTGCTCACATCATTTTGCCTTGTGTATCTAGTTAATCGAAGGGTATCAGGACATGCGAGTATGCATTCACAGTAAGTTCGATGAGCCTATATCATTTCCGAAGTCTTACGTTGTCGGCCAAAGCTTCCTTGTTCAAAATGCCAGAATCATTCACTTCACGCTCTACTAATTTCCACCTCAAGCCAATCTCCGAAAGTTAGAAGTTCAAAAAAATGGAATCACTACAGAGGTAAGTCGGATGTTATACGGCCGTCTGACGCGAAGATAGTCTGTTTTGCCGCCAGAGCATCTATACGGGTTGTAAGAAAGTCTTCCATCATATCTATACTCGACACGCATGTCCGCTGAGCGCTTCGGAGGTTGGCCGTCATTTCTACTCATATATGGGCGTTTGTAGTCACTATAATGCTCCCAGACAATTGATTTTGATATACGTTCGTTTGAACTCGGGGAGAATCCTGAATATGTGCTCTGCTAGCTTCCTAGAGACACTACATGACGCTCGCAGATCCGTGAATTCTCACCTGCAGCTCATGGGGTGGCTTCAGCTTCATGAACGACTATATAAATCCAAATACTAACAGATCCTCAGACAACCCTCATGCGATCATCAAAATGGCCAATGCTATGTGGGGCAGGTCCGGCCGTACGAAGAAAATTCTGACCAGCCAAGGATGTAAGAACGCACAGGTTTCAACTGACGGTACTATTGGCCATTGATAGAAGTCGAATATTATGAGCCGTACTCTTCTGAACATTATAAATCACTTGTTGTCGAAGGACTTCTTGCCGTGGAATATCAATCTACCCGGACACCATGACAACAAGGATATCCACGGTGCGACCGACGTGAATCAGCCAGTAAATATGACGAAAAAGGTTGCGGTTATGTCTCGATCTATTTCTAACGAGGTCTTGTGAAGATTGCAGATGGCATGACTTACCCGAGGCTCCGGATAGTCGAAGATTATAAACACCAGAAAGCATCGGTATATGAGCCCGAAAGGAAGTTGATATCTCTGCCATTATCAAGCCGCTGTTGGATGCCTAATCAATTGTCTTTACACATCTAAATTGTCAGAGTTTGGTGAGGGAAAGTTGAAGCGTCAACTTGCGGCTGGGGGTTTTAATGCCGATATATTACTAGGCTGTGCAGAAAAACCACCTGCATCAGGTCGGTGATGGGTCCCGTGCCTCAAAGTCATGGAGTGGCCAACCAAGAAAACATGGTTGTCCGCAACCATAAACTCTGTGTGGTGCTGCACTCTATGACCCGGGTTTGACGGTCTCTTAATCATTCTCAGCTGGTGCACTAAGTTCTGACCCAATATGTGATAAAATAAAATCATGTCTTCTACCAATCACAGAGGAACGCAAATACACTAAGCCGAGCTATTATGTTGGAGTGATGAGTAGTAAAGTGCCTGTTCCTTGCTTAATTTCTCGCTTTATTCCTCGCTTACGAAAAAAAATACACTTTAGGCCTTCCATAGATAGTTGGCCTGTTCGGGTACGCCATCAATGAACTGCGGCTATCCATTTGACTAGGTGGATTGAATCGTATAAGGTCGGTAAACATCGATAGGATTATTCTGGGAAATTAAGATCAGTTCGCCTGGTTTCAACCCGCCACTCCTCGAGGAGTAGCGGTAATGATTTGTCATTTTGAAGCTCAGGGAATATATTTGGTTAGGTTCTTAGGCTCTCGGCATCGTTGGATGATTGCTAAAGGTAGCATTGGAAAGCAATTTTCAGGTTTGGTTTTGTTGCTCCTTTAAATCATTAGCCGCTAGGTCTTGCGATCTTTGTTGTCACTTTTTCATCGACGGGGATTCATACCATTTCCATTTTGATTTTGCCTTCTATTTGAAACGTGTGGGGCTGCCTTTCTTCGATGCTTGTGTTTTCGAGCTTATAATCATCAGGACGGACGTTGCTATGCCGGTACGATGGAAGCGTTTACTCGGGCTCGGAGCTTGATGGGCGCCTGTCTAAAGGCCTGCACTTCCTTGTTCTGCAAAGACAATCCTGATTGCAGGCATTACCCACCTATAATCTAATCTAATACTTGTACGGAATTCGGTAAGAGCAAGCGGTAAAACTCCACATACACCCCAGCTATCTTTTATTACTCTATAAATAATCAGAGAAAAACTTTGGTTGTTTCTCGTAATGCCACACACTAAGACTAATCACTCTAGTTATTCTAGAGAATTATTTGCATTGTCTGCGACTTAATTCAATAGTATTATAGCTTCTCGAGTATTAAAGGTATGGTCTAGAGTGTCAACGCACGCTCTTGCCTCATACTACTTGACAAGTGTGTTAAATTTGGCTTGATTTTACTAGGAGTGAAATCAATCGACTTGCTCGAGCCATTGCTAGTATAAAAGATCCATGGTCGTGTTCATCATTTTTTGTGTTGTCTCAACACATGTCATAAGCCTCGTGTAAGGTTTGGAACACTCCTAGATCGTGTCTCGATTTATTGTATCTAACCTTAGATACGAGTCGTATCTCGGTTATCATGAGGGAGATTGCCTGCCATAAAGACTACAGTCTAAGCTTATCATAGACATGTTCCCAGGCCCGTGATTAGCTAGATGTCTTTCCGTCCGGATGAAAACTCGTATTTCCAACATTGAGAGTCTGATGGTCAACCATGATTCGCAGTTATCAAGTCTTTATAATCACCGGTACCTCTGAAGGCGTTCTGCTGCGGAAATGATGTATTTGATGGCAGTTTGGTATTTTGGCGGTTCTCCGAAAGCATGCAGCCAGTGTTCCTAAAATAACAACCTCCAAACAGCCAATGAAGAATCTCACCATCTCGTCTCGTGCGCGACACGAGCCACATTTGCTCTCAAAGCAAATATAGTTCAGCCTTACAGAAAGTGTGCCGTCGGTTGACGGACACCCTTCCAATGCAGGGTTACTCGGCTTGTTGGTGGCTTCAGGCTGAAGGAGAAAACCCAGTAGTTATCGCCCACTTGACCGTTATCAAAGTTACGAATAAGGGTTACACAGCCAAACAGATGGTGCACACGTTTCTCGCCAGTTGTGGCTGCTTGACACCGATATTAATTTAATTCTGAAGGGTGAGGCTGGAGACTTGAGAATCGGAGTAGAAGATATGTTTCACACAGCCTAGTAAAGCAGAGGACGAAATATATATAAGGTCTGGATTAGCTTTGATTTATTCATCATCCTATTGTATCTCTCAGTTATTGATTACTTCTCTTTGAGGCTTCCTCATCACAATCGCTCAGTGTCCATTGTCAAGTTCATTCCCACTACTTTCGCTCCAATCTACTCGAACTTACCTCTATATTTGCAAAATCTACTATTTCTACAACTCACCACGCCCGTCAACATGAAGTACACAATTCCAACAGTATTTGCCCTCCTCACTTCTCTGGCTTCAGCAACCCCGTGTTACCAGAATTGCCCACCGGTTCCACCCTGTGAGCCTCCTCCTCCACCACCACCAAGTACAATTTACCAGACCATTTACAACACCGTTACCTATTATCCTCCTCCATCCAACCCGTATCCAACTCCAGTTCCACATCCAGGGCCTTACTTGGTCACTAAGAATGGCTATGTCACCAAGTGTGAATACGGTGTAACTCGAACCATTGTCTCTGTCTACCCAACAGGAACTGGCAGCCACGATTGCATCGTTGCAGTCTACAACCAAAACTCTGTCATAATTGTCAATGTGCTTTACATCAACGTTGTCGTCAACAATTATGGTCAAACCATTTATGTCACCACCACGAAGACTGAACAACCACCATACACTCCTCCTGTCCCACCGCAGCCTCCAGTCACTTCAACTTATCCTCCAGGTGGAAACTACTCTACGACCTCTACTTCGTCCTCCTACTCTTCTAGCACGGATTCGTCCAGTACATCTTCCACTTACTCGTCCTCCAGCACGGAGTCGAGCAGCAGTTCTTCCTCCTACTCGAAGACATCTTCCGAATCAAGCACTTCTTCGTACAGCACCACAAGTTCCGACAGCTCATCCATCTACCCTACCACAAGCCCTACCTCAACATATTCTACCTCTAGCGAAAGCTCCTCATACACATCTTCCAGCCCAACATCAACTTATGAGAGTTCAAGTGAGACGTCATCGTACCCCACAGCTTCCTCGGAGTACTCATCCAACTCCTCCTCGGCACCTGTCACATACCCTGTCAGTGAGGCATCCCAAAGCTCAGTATATAGTTCCTCGTTGCCAGTTGAGGAGCCTTCCATAGAGCCAGCTAGTCCAGCCTCGAAGACTAAGAAGCCAATTGGTGCTGCTGCTAAACCTACCGAGGGACCAAAGACAGCAAGAGGTGTGAGCTTCAGCTCATAAATTTCAGAGCTCAGCTCCGGATGAGAGAATGCCTGAAGAGCAGGATTAACGTACACTGGAATGGGAATAAGCATTTACAGGCGTTTTGGGACGGGATAATAGACACTCCTTTAAGATTGTAGGTCAGGTGTTCGGGTACCATCATAGGTCCTACCTAGATTGGACTTAGTTCTAATTGCCACTCCTTTATTCAGCTTCAACGGAAGTCTTCAGTTTTCCCGCGTAATTTACGTATGAAGCTATCGTCACAGAAAATCCAAGCCACTCCTTCAACCCATAGTCTAATATTGATTGATTGTGACCTAAACCCTTTAAGCATGTTTCCTTGCAACACAATATCACCACTTCACCTCCTGTCTCAGCATTTTAGATCCCTAGCAAATTCCCTCAACCTTCTAACAAACACCCTCTTGAACTTTTCCTTGCCACTCTCCCTTCCAAATTTTGCAAACATCGCATTGCCCACAGCCTTCCCAAATATTCCCTCTAGATTTCTAACATTAATCTCCGTCGTCCCATAGCTCTCACTCTCCCATAATTCATCAATCTACATTTGACATATCCCAGTGCATCTCCTCTCCGGTTTCACGCCCCATTGAGGTGAGGATACTGATGATAACGTTTGAGGTGCGGAGTGGGAATAGAACGGATCAAAACTCTGCATACACTAATCCTTGATCCTCCCAGATATTATATGGCAATTTACTTGAACATCCTTGAATTTTCCAGGAGACTGGGTTTATATGTCATAGATAGAACAAGAGAATGAGTTTGGTTCTCTCCTCTCGAATAGGACAGTCATGGTTCTTGGCCAAAGTGCCTGGATGTACACTGAGCTTTGGCCCGCTCTCTTATATCGGACATGATGAATCCGCCAGATTGGAGGTATCGTAGCTAATTTTTGATGGCAGACGAGGGGAAGGGATGAGTATTAGTGCAGTTGCACAAGTGATCAAACTAAACGCCCCATCTCTCCCTAATACTAGATTCAAATCCGTAAGATCCGAAATATTATGCTCATGCTATTTGTCGTCGTGGAGCTTCGAGCGTGTACTACTAAAATCGAAACCAATGACACGACCGTTTGGGCCAAATTTTCAATTCGTTAGGACTGCAAGGAGACAACTACCACAAGCTAGATGTAGAGGTGAAGACCCAAGGGTAAGATAGGGCTCTAGATGCAAGAGGCAGTCCTTGGTTTGTGAAACGTGAAAGAGAATCCCACTCTGAGTCGTAGGCAGACGAGCGGGAATTTTACGGTACATTTTAGCAACCGCTTCAATTTCGACAAAGGCATATTTGAGGTTTGGGTCATGCGACTCTAGCATAGCCTTCACAGGAGTTGATCTAAAGAAGATATACATCGAAAGATGTTCAATTAGCGGCCTAGCTAGAAGACCTCGATCATTTAAATACCATGTCACCTTCATGTCAAGACTGGATATCTGTACTGATCGTCGTTCCCAGCTATCTCTCTCGGCTAGTTCAAAAGAGAGACCCATGTCAACAGGGCGGATATGACGATGTCTCCGAGTTGTTCAAATTTTTTTGTTCTAGGTGCCAAGTTCCTCATTTTATTAAGCAACTCAAGTTGTATCCTAAATGTATGTATGACGTACAGTTATATCCACTGGAAACCACACTTGATCAAGCGCTGCACGATGAAAGGGATTGAAAGAGGCCCAAACTTCAGCATGTGTAGCCTGATTATTCGGCTGAGATTGTCCATCCTGTTTCTTCAGAGCGATGCTGTTTACTCTGTAAGAAATGCGATCGCCAACTGAACCCCACCGGGAAATTGTCTTCTTAGAATAGTTGAAAATTTCGGAGATAATTAATCCCAGATTCTTAGTCTTATGAGCTATAAATGTGATTGATAAAGCTTCCAGTAAAGAGAGTTGCAAAGTATTCAAACAACGTGATTGTATGATTGACGAAGAAGCCTTGATACTGAGATAGTCGGCGGTCCAGAGCTATCACTGAGGTGACATAGGTTGTTTCTTCAAATTCGGTTGTGGTCTAAATGTGCACATATTAGATATATTAAGTGTAAGGAAAGGGGGGAGAACAAGGAACGTACTGGTTGACGTTGAACCCGAAGCTTTTGCTCCCGTTGAAGATTTTGCGGGGAATATATACGGTGGATTGTAATGATATGTCTTGAATGCTGCATGTGAGTACGAGGAAGGGGCCGCACATCACGAGTGAAATACTCATCAGCTACATGCCAGGCTCGTACTTGGGACCAAGACATCATGGCTTCGGTTGGGTATGAAGAGATTATTGACCAATTGCGAAATCAGGAAAAGAGTGGTAAAGAAATTCAAATTTAAAAGGAGTGCGCTGAATAAACCCTTCTATACAGTGTGCCAAGAATTATGACTAGAACAGGTGCCAGTATGCCGGGATGACACACAATTGGAATTGAGCAAATGATGTCTTGACAAGCGAGGCTTAACCAAGGCTAGAAAACCCATGTCTTGAGCCTTGAAACTTGGTGATCAATAGCATCTTAGAATTTAAAACGAGCATCACATATTCTGAGCATCAATAGGGAATAGTGCAAGTTGCCTCCTGAGGACGAAAGAATATAATGCCCCATCTTATGCCTCGGATTATTCGTAGCACTGCAAGGACTTACTTGAACTTTATCTACAGTAAGCTTACAGTTGACGCTATGCACATAATGGCCTGTCAGGAAATATGGTTTATTCTTCGATAGTTGACATAACAAGTCTTTTGCATTCGTTCTTTGAGCTGACTTTCCCAGAACTGATTGACGCATATGTATTCTTAATGAAGAACTAAAAGTTCAACTTCTCCGTCTGAGTACCAACTTGAAGCCTCCTTTCTTCTCGTGGTCTTTGAATCGGTGAGATAAATGAAACATATGCCTACAAATTCTCCAACAATGACATTCTGCCGAGGTCTTGTCAGAGAATCTGCATGCTTTGCTGACATCGCATATCTAGTCTGTATCTTAATTACAGGGTTCTGAATATCGTCTGGATGAAAATTTGGCAATTCTGTGCCCGTTTGTGAGTGAACCATAACACCATATGGTTCATGGCCTTCCACTGTCTTTCGCCAGCACATGTAAATACTGTCATCCAGTGCTGTGGCCCGAGGTACAATTGCCCATCCCCGGAGATTATGAGATATAGTGTTTGCTTTAACGGACCACGCAGCTATCCGACGTCCTGGGAGTGCCTTTCCAGGCTCAAGCCCAAGCCGAAGAGGCTTTAGAAAGTAATTTAGGAGAAGGTCTTCGGTAAAAGAAAAATCTTTGGTCGAAAGAGAGTATCTTAACATGAATTTTTCCATGAGGTTACTGAAGTCGTAATTGATCAGAGGCTGTCGACTCTGTTCAAAACACAATTTTGTAAGTGGTGGCATGAAACCCGAACCTAGTTTCTTCTCCCAGGCGCTATAGATGGCGCGTGCCACGCAGGTCTTTTGAAGCCTCCCAGATGCTGCATTCCACGGAACGCCAGAAGCATTATAGTGAGCATTCGAGAAATCGCTAAGAACTGACTGGTAGACTGCCTGTTCAAATTTCCACATTTGATAGGCAGAAGGAAGCACGTCGGACAAGAGGCTTTCAAGTGTGCCTAAAAAAACAGTTTGTAGCACCAAGATGGGTCGGTTCTGAATATAACGGACCACAGGTCTCTCGAGAGGGAATAATTCCGAAAAGCGGAAGTTCTCCCCAAGAAATTTTTGGTGGCTTGACTCAAGAGGAGATAACACGGAGGATGACGGTAATGACCAGTCTGCTACCCATGAGGGCAATCCTTTCATGCGCTGGTATGGTTCAAACACTTCCACGTCGAACAGGACCCTGCAGTCTTCTGAAGAATAATAACAAAACGAAGCGGCTTCTGTAAAAACGTCGATGACTGACTTAGTGTAATCGACAACCGGTGGATCTGCTAAACCAGCATATTCACTTTTGGAATTACCTATACCAGCCACTGCGAGATGACCGTACACCAAATCACGAAGGTCCGACACACCGAAGCCCCGCCTGGTGGATAGAACCTTAGCAAGAGACTGTGGCTGGGACCTGTCGATAAGGCTCATATGAAACTTCTGTCGTGTCTCTTGCATACTTGATATCCGATGAAAAGGCAGATTACCCGCAGTTCCTTGCAGGTGTGCGCTGGGAGGGCTGTTGTAGACCCAGTTGAACCGACACTGAAAAGTGACCGCGCAGAAGACCACGTCGTAGAGAAGATCCCATGGTACCCTTAAACACCCGGTCTGAACCCAGACCTCGCGGGACAGTACAAGTTCTTGGTAAACCCAAACTCGTGTAAACCAGGGACGAGACAATATTTGAGCTGCAATATCTAACATTCTTTCTCTTGGAGCGTGTCCTTGGGTAAAGGCGGAAGAACGTGTGATGACCTCGACAAGGCTGGGGGTGAGATCTTCCCCTATGTGAACGATAGTTCGTTGAGCAATGGAATATATCTCCTTCATAAGTCCAACCTGGGTGCTCCTTTCCTCGAGATTTCCTTGGTCAATACATATGGCATCAATCCACATTCGAAGAGGCTGTCTGACATCTCTGATATCACGCAGAGCAGCAGAGAGATTTGAAGTTGCTTCAAAAGGATGACCGTCGACAAAAATGGTCTCCGTGCTCTTTGAATCACCCCAGACGTATGAGAGTGCCGTGTAGTGATCATAAATGTCTGTGAAACATTCTGCAATTGTTGTGTGAGTGAGAGTACAACGTATCATAGACCCTGGGACACCTGGGTGTAAGATGAGAAGCCGAATTGAATCAAGCCCTTTAAGAGGTGTGTATCTGTGGCATTGGTATTGGGGTTCCGGCTTGGTAGAGGGGACGTCTAGAACGACCGCATGCCTACGGCGTCGAGACTTCGAATGGACTTGTGTTGTCGCACTCATTCTATGTTCTTCTGCTTGTTGAGGCGAACATCTTGTTGTGAGCTCGGCGCTAGCCTAGGGGTTGCAACGCCATTGGCCAAGTCAAAGTGCTCAATGCCATGGCACTCGAGTACATCTTCATGAATGCTGTGACAGGCCCTATAAAAATAAATTTTTGGCAGTAAGAGGTCCAATGTACGGTATTACAATCATAACCCTTTTGATGTTTTGTTGATTTTAAGGAAAGCAAAATCATGAAGTACTCAAAGGATGACTAATGAGCCTTTGCGAAAAAGATAAGCCTTGTTGATGTGCAGGGGAGCCTTGTGTCGATCGGATCAGCGAATCAACGATTGGACAATCAGCACGCAATCTGACTGTGTGACGGAATCACGGAGACAAGCTAGCTTCTGAGATATAAGTTTCCACTACTGCTCCAACTTTTCAACCCAACTACAGATACCCCTCAATCCAAGCAAATCAATCCAAGTAAATCAATCCAAGATGAAGGCATACTGGTATGACAACGAGGCGGTATAAATTTCTTTGCATGCCTACCGTAATTCTATGCTCATATATCTATAGGGCGACCAGCGCGAACCCCACGATTCGGGTCGAACAGTCGACCCAGCATACCTCGAGAAACTAGGTGTCCTCTACCACCACCTCTCCAATGAAGAAGACGTCAACAAACTTGCCGCAGACCGAAGCTATAAAAACCGCGATGTGATTACCGTTTCCCCCGATAAGATGGGCGACATCTACGAAGAGAAAGTCAAGTCCTTCTTCAATGAGCACTTGCACGAAGACGAGGAGATCAGATACATCAGGGATGGTGCGGGCTTCTTTGATGTGCGGAGTGAGGGTGATGAATGGGTGCGGATATTCCTGGAGAAAGATGATCTGATTGTGAGTGCTCAAGTTATTACACGTACAATACGGGGTTGTTACTGATGTTAGTGGTAGATTCTTCCCGCAGGTATCTATCATCGATTCACAACGGATGCAAATAATGTGAGTGGATCAGCTTGTTTGTAAAAATGGGCGCTACTAATCTTGGGTAGTATATTCAGGCTATGCGACTTTTCAAGGAAGAGCCAAAGTGGACGCCGCTGAATCGCGGCCCCGAGGTCGATGTCAACCCATATCGAAAGGAATACTTGCAAGCACGACCAGCCATCGCAAGTCAATAGATTATATGTGCTTTAAAGTAGAACTAGGTTCCGTCCGGGAGATGAATGACGAAGTAATGAGCAAAATTGGGAAATTTGGAAACCGAATATTCTCTATTGGCACTTGTATTGATTCGTGACTGTAGAAAGCATACACGAGTCCACCACTGCCGGATTGAGAGAAATTTAAGTTAGCTGCTGCAAAGCTTGCCGCAGCATGAGTTATCTTTGGACGAAGCTTATACGCGTTCGGTGTACTCACAGATGAAATAATTGTTGCAAATTCTCTGGCAAGATAACAGGACATCTCCTGTCATTTGAAAGCTGGGCGGATGATTGACTACACACCTGCAATGGTGTTTCTCCCTCGATCTCTTTAAAACCAGAACGCCCGCATGCTAGACCTCGATAGCAACATGAATGCAAATAGCTTTTTTGAGATCCTTATTTCGCCTAATCCTTCCTTCAATAATATGGAAGTTCTACTTCTGCAGTAAGTCAAAACAAATGTTCGTCCTTAAAATCCACTCTCCGACCAGTTCACTTTTTCGACTTCACCAATCCCACCAGCTTTTCCTTCATTCTGTCCGCACCGCTAGGCAGAGCAGCACCCGCAGTCGCGTAATGAAAAGAAGTCACTGATTGGCCACTTGCTGTTTCGAAAGTAAGCGCCATTGCTTCCGGGTTCTTGCGATAGTTCCCAGCTCCACCTATTGAGGATTTGATGAAGTTGCTGTTGGTGTTGCCGCTAGGGAGGAGGGCCGTAGCACTGCCTAGTTCGTATGTTGTGAACGCGGACATGATTACCCTGTGTTTGAAGGAGTTTCCGGGTTGAATCAATTGAGGGGCTTGTGACTACTGAATATGATGGAATCACTGAATATGATGGAATCTAATGATGGAAACGCGTCCGAATATTGGGAATGATCCTGCATTGAGTTAATGGTGGGGACCGAATACGGGAAGTTGATGTCTACTTACTCAGATCGATACAATATTATAGACGAAGGTATTGAGATGTGAATTGATACGCGTATGAAAGTTTGAAGGTTGTGGCTTTGGTGGAAATGTAGACGTCAAAAGCTGGGAGCGGAAAAGAAACTAGTTTTATGACGGACAGAGATCGTCAATAAAATATGAAAAACTTTGAATCAAGGAAACGCCTCGCCAAATTAGCCCGTGCCGTGTCCATGGGACTAATGGCGCTGAGTAGCTTTTATATAATGAGAATTCATCCCACACCAGTTCGTAAGTCCAATGTTGTCAGCTGATCCTGGTCAAACTTATTCCGGAGCCTAGCTCTAGGTACTAGTCTCTTCGACCGAGTTCACTTAGGAGGCTCAATCTCACTCAGTATCCATATAGCTTACTATTCTCGATTCCAAAAAACAACAACACATCACCACGACCAGACCGATTGATACATACCCAGAGGTAAACTGGTCAGAAGCAACTCATCAACGAAGGCAGTCACCACCCCTCAACCAGCCTTCATCGCGGCCTCGAAAAAGTTTTTCATTGTCATGAAACTGCACCGCTCAGAAGAGCACTAGCTCGCACATGCCACGACCAGAAACGTAAAGAGATGATATAACGTCGAACTGCGTCTCTGCGACTTCGGATGCGCCGCAGGGCGTTTTCACAAATTCCCCTTTGCAGCCAACACATGCATGGGTGAGCCCCCAATCATGTACGTCACGCAAGCTGGTCAGGGTTTCCCCTCATTTCAGCTTGTAGTTTTCTAGGTCAGCTGTTGGATTTTGTTTGAGCCTCCTCTCAAAGGCACGGTTGTGAAAGGTGAGCACGCAATTGAGGTCGAGGTTTTGGGGATGGGACTTGAAGCCGAGCGCCCCTGATGTGAGTGGGATGTGAAGAACGGTTCGGGTCGTGATCGGCAGGTGTTGAGAGGGTTTGGAATCCGGAAATTATGGATGAAAAAGCAAAATAGGAATGTCGAAGAAAGTAGGTCGAGGTCAAGGTCGAAAGTGCTTCGTGAAGGAGCTTTGGCCAACCCCCCTGAGACTTGAATCGAGTGGGGTGTCTTTGGAATCCTCTCAACTTCTCTCCTCGAGTCTTTTGTCGTTTTAATTCACTGACAAAATCTTACTCTGAGGATTTGTCTATCAGTCAGTAATTGGAAGAAGACACCTGGATTTTTTTTTGAATCTCATAGGGTCGTGTTATAGCATCTCGTCGCGCCTTCTTTCAACTCCCACCAATGATCAAGATCTTTCTAGACAACGCTAATTATTCTCCTATCTTATCTAGGACATTTAATCTTATTCTTTTGATAATTCAAGGGCATTCTAGTAAATTGTCATACAATACCTAGGAAAATTAAGGAGCAATGTACGCAGAGCTTTGATCTGGTTTCTTGAATAGAGTTCGTATCGCATATTTAAAATCTAATGCTCGTCAGCTTTTGACATCCTGCAACTTTTTCCAAAATTTTCCAATTCTCTACCAACAATAACCTGAGGCAAAAAGTGTTACAAAGATTTTGTTGTTTGATCTGCTGCTTCAAATTTTAAATAAACAAAAAAGCATTTTGAATTGCTTCAGTATTTATGTTCAATCGTCGCGGCGAAAACTGCCCATTTTCTTCGTTGTCACATTGCACAGCAAAAGTGTCTGTTGCGGCCTTGAGATAGCTGTAAGGCACTTAGTTTCATTGAAAAATCATTCCTTTACTTTGTACCCTGCAAATAAGCCGTTGGTTGATGCATTTGGAATTGGGGGAAGTAGCTCTTTGGGTAGTACAACAAAGAGCCTTAGCTATACCTTTGATCTAACTACGGTGAAGCTACAGTCATGATTCATATTCTTGACAATTGATTTCAAATTCCCTCAGCAATCTCTGTCCTTATTGCTCTACCCTTCTATAGAGTTCCTAGCTCCGCTTGCACTGATATCCCATAAGAGCTTGAAGGAGATCCGTGAGGAGATCCATAATAGGTAAACCTATGCATCACATCTTGCTTTAGAAGAACAGGGTCCGAATCGTCGTCCTAAGCCACGTCCCAATCCACCTACACCAACACCTGTTGAGGCTCACATGGATACTAGTAAGCCAACTCCTGCTAGTGACAGCAATAAGCTATTCTCGACTCCCCTAGAAGACTATAAATGATGCTTTACATAGGCTATCAACAAAATAAATACTGTCACATAACCTACCTACAAGCGAGGCTACAGGTGGGATGCTCACGGCCGCGCAAAACTCATCTCCCAAAAAATTCGATGGAACATCATCAAAAAGGAAATAAAAGCAAAACGCCGTAAACGAAAACGCAAAACAAACACCTGAAAAACATTTACCGAGCTGTAAAACAATCTTATAATGATCGGCGGCCTTACTCCAAAGACCTGAGGCCAAAGATTAAGAAGTATCGAACATACAGCAGAAGAAGATTGGGGGTAAAATTGAGGATGTTCAAGATAACAAGACAAGGCTCCTAAGATATATCCATGAGTTGAACCACCAGAGTGAGGATTTGCGTAATGGTTTTGAGAGTGCGCGAAAAATATGACAACCTTCGCGATGATTATGCACGTCTGATTGAACAGGCGGATGAGGTTCGTGGATAAAGATATTACTCCTTAGATAGAGTGCTGGAGCTCGAGGCTAAGCCCGAACCCGAGGAGGAGTTGAGCATGGAGCTGGAGAAGGAGTTGGCGGAGGGTGGTGAAGGAGCAGGATGAGGAGGAAGGAAAAGTTACAGATGATGATGAGAAATGGTTGAAATCGTATTGTATAGGATGCTTTATCTAGAGCCGGAATATTTGTGCGAGTCGAACCGAAATTATTTTTCAATTCTTCATAAAATGAAACCTCGACAGAGGTGCTCTGCCACGTTCGAGCACCGAGGCCCCTTAAGAACAACCCTTCAATCTTCCATTTCGTGACAATCATCAAAAGAAATTTTAAGAAATAGAAAACTAGACTTGATTTAATTTACTAGACACCTTCATCACTAAGTCAAACAAACTTGGCACAAAGACTGGAGTCCGATGCTCGTTGCGCGATCCACCTCGCTTCGTGACGCAATTATAGTCACCTCTGCGATCTGCGAGTTTTCTAGTTCCACTGGACATTGCAGGTGCAATCCTAAATGGTCGAACCTTCTTTGGAATGGTTATACTTCTGACATCGAGGAAGATATACACAAAGCCAAAAACATAAGAATCACTAACTACCTTCGTCTATATGCAGAAAAGCTAACGATGGTGGTGGATCTCTGGTTTTGGAGATCCTCGTAATGTTTGGCTATATGCTTTTGGGCGGCTATTCAATTTGGGATTACCACAGACAACTCAAGGACCCAGGGCTAATGCAATTCTCTTTCTTCGTACCAGCGACTGGAGGCGTTGTCAATTCTGGGCCTCGGCCTTTAGAAGACCGTATATACGACAACCTCACCAGGCTTACCAAGATATTTATGCTTGGAGCGCTGTCGACATCGGGAATGACTCCAATTTCTAATAAACTCTGTAGTTTGTCTTGGGGATGTAGAGGAGAGCGGAGGGAAATACGGAATACTTCGAGGAGCAAGTGACGCAGGGGGTGAAGTCCAAGAGTATGAGCGAAGTCATGCCTAAGCCTTGACTCGGGATAGAAAAGTTGAACGTCCTTTGGATAACTTCATTAGAAGATAAAAATGGCCACACTTCTAGGCTGAGCAAGAGAGATCATGTTGTACTACTGGATAGGAGCTTTCCTGCTTAGGAAGCCTCATTCTAATCCTCTGCATTAGGATTATTGATGCGCTCGGTTCAGCTCAGACAAGGATGCCAAACGTCAATGTATCTGTCAAGTTTCCAGCGATATGGTCTGTGCTGTGCGCCGAGCTGAGGCATCATACCAGAAGCAATCGTCTCCTCTCATGGCTTTGTACTCGCTCAATCCCATTCATCATCATCGCTGTCCTCTTTTTTTTGGGCTTTGGCTCCGAAATGCATGGCACCAGTATCTCCAGTAGCCTTAGCCCTCTGTATGACCCCAGAGGATAGAAGCCTTGATTCCAAGTCTTTCGTCGTGAAGGTATCTGGAGTGTAGCCTAAGCCTTCAAAACCCACGATGCGATCAACACTTTTCCCGTCCACGAATGCTAATACGCATGGGAGCACTTGGACCTTGAGTTTGGTGACCAGAAATGGAGCGTTCTCAACGTTCATCTTCAAGAATCTGGTATCAAAGTGTTTTGGAGCCAAAGTCTACAGGAAATGAGCAAGTGAGTCCTAGGCCTTAAAGAAAAACTATCCCACCTCTAAATGACCATCCATAACTCCACATCGGGCAAAATCGTTCTTTGCGAAATGGACCACAGCATATTTGACCTCTGTAGTAAGATCCATAAGAGCCTTTTCTTCCTTGATCTCGGTATAGCTGCCAAAACCCTGATTCTTTTGCGATTTGGCACGAGTGAATTCCGAATGCAGTTGCTGAATTCTCTGCTCACGGAATGCATCTAGGGCAGGAGAGTCCTCGAGGGAAGCAATGAGAGCATCTTCGTCATCTGAGTCTGCTGCATGGTTGTCTAGGACTAAGGCGACTTTGGAGTCGAGATTTGCCATTATCCTGAGATATGCGATTTGCGATGCTGTTGATGAATTTGGTTGGGTCGCGCTGAAATGAGATTCTTGAACGTGCGCACACGGTTGACGCGTTTTCGAGACTCGAAAAGCACAAGAGAGAGCTAATCAGAAATGCTCCCCTTTTTGAGGCTGCGCAAAGTCAAGCAGAAAACTAGAAAGCGCAAACCAATAATAGTTAGCCCTTCTTTCAAGTACCTACATGTTATTAGAAAGTAGTAAATACTCGCTGTGCAAGGGCAAGAAACATTGACGGTGGCAAACCCGTATCGAAGCTTGATCGTTATCGGTGACCCCTGTCTGGCTAATTTTGGACAGCCGCTCCCTCTAAAAAGTTAGAGGGAGAGGTTCAAGGGGGTTGAGGCCACAATTTCCCCGTCAGCATCACAGGTTTCGACTTTTTTTCCAACTCCCCATCGTTCGACCTTCAACATATCTGCGACCTCCTGACAAGCTGTTACGTACTCGAGTAATATCGACGTTTGTTTCGCCCGGCTCAGTCAACATCTTCGAGGCTTTGAAGATCTCCCTTCCGTCTTGCGCGTCCTGAATACGAGCTCCCCTTTCTTAAGGCTTTCGACAACGGCAAGATGGATGACAAGAAGAATGAAGATTATGGCATGAAGAGGCCCGAGTATAGTGGCCGATCTTCGCCATCCTCAAGAGACCCTTTTCTTGCAAAGGCGCCGTCGCGACATAATTCCCAGGGGCCGCCAGCCGCAATGTCGAGCATCACGAATAGTCCTCCACTATCTATTCTGGCATATTGTCTAGCCTCGATATCTATGACAGTGACAAACAAGTACTGCGTATCTGGAGCAAACTGGAATCTAAATTTCTTCTATCTTGCGATCCAAGTAAGCAACCAGCAATGTTGTGTTTTTTTTTTGCACTTCGTGTCTAACAGGCAAAATAGTCTCTCGTCTGTATTATCGCTATTATTATTTGCAAGCAACTTGGAATGATCACGAACCTGGCACCATTTGACAACAAGAAGGCAAAACAATGTGAGAATGCTCCAATATTGGCAGAAACAACAGGCACTAATTACCACCAGGGTTTCCCATTTCCCTCCTCCTTGTTGGTATGATCTATACCAGCACCAAGGCTCTCCAATATCTCTCGGTCCCCGTCTACACCATCTTCAAGAATCTGACCATCATCGTCATTGCATATGGAGAGGTCCTTTGGTTCGGAGGAAGTGTCACACCTACTGCCCTCTTCTCCTTTGGTCTTATGGTGCTCAGCTCAGTCGTCGCTGCTTGGGCTGATATCCAGCATGCTCTTTATGGAGGCGTAGCTGAGAGCCTAGAAGCTGCGGAAGCACTTTCCACCTTGAATGCGGGATACATGTGGATGGGCTTCAATGTCTTCTGTACTGCCGCATACATTCTTTCTATGCGTAAAGTCATCAAAAAGATGAACTTCAAGGATTGGGACAGTATGTTTCTCACACCCCTCTGTATCTGTGTAAAATGCTAACAGAATACTAGCTATGTTCTACAACAACCTTCTCACCATTCCTGTTCTCTTCCTCTGCTCCATGATCTTCGAAAACTGGTCCTCTTCAAACATCCAATTGAACTTCCCTCTCGAGTCTAGAAACAAGCTGATTAGTGGTATGATCTATTCCGGTCTTGCTACCATCTTCATCTCCTATTGCTCGGCATGGTGTATTCGTGTCACCTCCTCGACTACCTATTCCATGGTTGGAGCTTTGAATAAGCTTCCAATTGCCGTCAGCGGTCTGATTTTCTTTGCCGCCCCCGTCACCTTTGGAAGTGTGTCGGCTATCATCATCGGATTCATTAGTGGTCTCGTGTATACATGGGTGAAGGTCAGACAGTCGCAGAAGAGCAAGATGACCTTGCCCACGACTCAGCCAGTCATGAGCGCCAGCTCACAAAGCAACCGGGACGCCTCGAGCTAATAGAGCTACTTCCCTTACGTTAGCCACTTTCAAATTTTCTTTGGGCTTAGCGTTTATACGGCATTGATTTACTTTCTTGGTTGTGGGTTTACATGGGAGCAGTTTCCGGCAAGCTGAAGCACGGAACTCCCTGGGTCGAAGGGAGTAGAATATATCCTTTTTGTGTATGTATTATAATTTTCTCTCCTTTGTTCTGTTAAATTAGAAGCGGGATGAGGGAGCATACGTACGGATTAAGCCGGCGCAGTTTCATTGCGGCTTGAAAAGCATGCATGATGATCAGATTGGGCGTCAAGTTTTGAATCATGGAGGCGCGCTTTGTAAGGAATATTAGCTACTACGAGTAATGGACTTCTAGACATCTGGAATTATAAAACTTGATACTACATTTATCGAATTTACACTCGTCTCTGCCTCTGCTGTGATATTTGACGATTCATTTTCGTGTTGATCTTGGTCGGAAAAACATTGTTGCGATGACGTTGCTTGCAGGCGTGTGTCTCGGAAGTTCTTCGCGAATCTGTACAGAATAATCGTAGATGGAAAGACACAAAGCTGGACTCAGTAGACTTTATGCCAATTGAATCGTCAAACTCTTACAATGCCTTCATGCCCTTGACGCCCCTCGCAATGTCAGAGCCAACGATTTCCCCACCAAAGGCAGAATCCTCGTAAGTTCTTTTCCACAAGGCGCATTCTCAAAGCTCACTGTTCCTCAAAGACTCTCCTTCACACAAGGTCTCCTCCTCGGACAACTCTCCATTGTCCTAATCCTCGGCGCCTTCATAAAATTCTTCATCTTCGGCGATCCACCCTCTCCCGATGTCACAGCAGCCGTCCGCGCGACCGAACGACGTTCACGATCCCTCGCTCACAAACGATCACTCCTCTCCCTCCGCTCCTCCCAACGACATTCCTCCCAACCTTTGAATAAGAAACGCTCGAGTGTCCTGCGAAACCCACCACCACTCACTACGACGACGATTTTAAGTAAGACATACTACAATGTAGATGGCCACCAGCCGGAAAGCTTGGATTGGTTCAATGTTCTGGTAGCGCAGACGATTGCGCAGTTTAGAAGTGATGCTCAGCATGATGATGCCATACTCACTTCCCTTACAAAAGCATTGAATGGGACTTCGAGGCCAGATTTTCTAGATGAAATCATAATTACGGAAATTAGCCTAGGAGAGGACTTTCCAATTTTTAGTAATTGCAGGGTGATACCCGTGGATGAGGATGGGTTGACTCTAGGAAAAGATGGAGGTGGCACGAGGGATCAAGGACGTTTGCAGGCGAGGATGGATGTTGATCTGAGTGACTTCATTACGTTGGCTTTGGAGACGAAGTTATTGCTGAACTACCCGAAGCCACTGGTTGCGGTCCTGCCAGTTGCGCTCGCTGTAAGTGTTGTGAGGTTCAGTGGGACTTTGAGCATTTCATTCATTCCTGGAGGCCCGACAAATGCTACAACGTTGGCTTTTAGTTTTCTAGATGATTACAGACTTGACTTCTCGATACGGAGTCTTGTGGGAAGTCGGTCACGATTACAGGACGTGCCAAAAATTGCACAGTTGGTGGAGGCAAGGCTACACACTTGGTTCGATGAACGCTGCGTTGAGCCGCGCTTCCAGCAAATAGAGCTCCCTAGCCTTTGGCCACGGAAGAAGAATACAAGAGGTGGTGAAGATGCGCCTTCAGAGCCTGCGAGTATCAGTAGAGCCAAGGGCAAAGAAATTGAGCGGGATCTGAGAGAGGAGGCGAGAAGAGAAATTGAGGCGGAGTCGAAAGCCAAAGCTGATCGGGATAGGCTTGAGCAGGAGGGCTTGCGATGGAGAAGGAGAGCGAGAGGCGAGGAGTATGCTATGCCTGGTAGTATGCCCGGTTTGAATATGAATATGACATGACCAATCTTGATATTTTGACACCTCATAAGAACACGATTGAAGGATAGCGTAAAGTCGGCAACTAAGAACACAAGACGAACTTATGGGTCCGATGCAGATCAAGGGAAGATAGTTCAGCCATCCGGTGGCCAATACTATGGCGACATTAGAAGACTGTTTACTTACTGTAGCAAGATGCCCAGTAAGGAAGACGCAGAGTCATTGCTAAGTAAATTCTCGGAGAATTGTTTTGACGGCATGCTGCCTTGGAGGCCAGGTCGAAGCAAGTTCTCAACTGAAGAACATGTGGTTACTCAAGAGCAGAAGAGTCTGCAGCAAGATGAGACGCCGTCATACCGGTTTCTTGGGTCATAAGGCACTCATGGAATACTTCAACTCTGCTCCAGCTTTTCGTACATTGAATTTAATGTATGTAATGTCCTCAATTTCACTCATCGTCATCGACAGCTTAAAATATTACTATTGCCAACCAACAAGGCATATACCACGCCATAATATAGCTAAGCATCAGTAGAATTCTCTTCTGGGACGAAGTGTTTTTGTACTATATGCAGTGTACATGGCAGGCCATCCAATAGTAGTCTTCGTGGTCTCGCTGCACTCCGTTTTTCGATTCTCGATTGACGCGGCTCTCGGGCAAGTGAGCTGAGCTGTTGCAAGGCAGTATGTCCTGCAAAATCCCACGATCCAATGACAATTCTCTGAACTTCACTACTTTACATTCTTCATTTTTGTTCCGTATATGCTTCCCTAATACGGCTTCGAGGTAAATTGAACCGTTTGACAAGCAAGTTATGTGGCAGAGAACACACGATCCAACAATAATTCTCATAGCGTCGCTCTTATCCATCACCCACTTTCAGTGCAAGGACCGAACCTCAACAGGCAAGAAATATAATTCATTCTGCAGAAGCACGATGCAATAATGGACTGGAGGGCATCGCTACCTCCATTTTCGTTTTCGAATCCGAGCCTGCAGGGTCCTCTTAGTTGAGCAGTTATAATCCAGAGGCTCGCTGCTCCCTATTCTTCATTTTCATCTAATTGCCTAATTCTTTGTTTACTGAGCTATTACAGGCCAAAATTTTCCAGATACAATCTTGATATGATGATAGTCTTCAGGGGTTGCCTGCTCCTCATTCTCGTCTTCAGCTCCATGACTGAAGAGTTGAGCCTTTGTAAGGCAGAATACTTTCCTCGCATTGTAACAATTTCAATGAATGCATGTCAATACATCTCATTGTTTCTTGTTCAACAATAGTTCACTGTTGCTATTTTGGTGCAAAGCGATTCAACTTGGTGTACATGACTGCTTGAATGATCGAACCAGCGATGGAGAATTGCAAAGATAGTAGTGAATGTTCTGAAGTTGAATGGGGGAGATATCCAATCTGGACCATTAGATGTATTTTTTGAGCTTCTGAGCTTCGAATTGGGATTGGATTTTCCCTACCCGTTTAAGTTATTAGATAACCAGTGGTTGATTCCCGTGATTGATACATGCAGCGAAATTCGCTCTCTGTGGAATTTCCAGACGGTCAAGTTACTCTTCGTCAATCTCTTGATTTAATCGAACGAGTTGCCACTTAGGTATCCGTAAATCTCTAGGTGAATTAAGTCAAATGTCCTTGAAACTCTAGAAGAACCAAGTTGAATGTCCTAAATAATCCAGGACATTGAAGTCAATTGTCCTTGAAATCCTAGGAGGTTGACTTTGAATGTATTAATTAGGATAAGAGAATAAGTCTCGATAGAGAGCCCTCTGACAAAGGTTGGAAAATATGATTTTTCATGAAGGACCCCTGAAGCTTCTTGTTGAAGAAATATATTCCAAGGATTAAAGTGGACCACTTGTGAGCTGTTCGCCTTATTTATGGTGATATTCATATTTCTCTTGTCCCCCAGAAAGTTGCGTGCTCTTTCACTAAACTGTTGACTCAAAAAGGTAAAAAATAACCATTTATCTGTGTGGGAATGATACTGCTTCATGAATCGTATTCTAATTTATCTAGGAGTTAACATAACTGACTATATGTATACTCCCCTGAGATGTAAGAAATAGTAGGTATGACATAAGAAAACACAAGTTCTTTAATCTTCGCTCCAGGCACAAGCCGAAAATGACTCGCTCAACTACAACCTGAGAAATTAAAAACTTATCTTATAAAATCTCAAAATGAAACCATTAAATTGCCAAGGAAAAGAAGCAAAAACCCCCAAAAATGAACCGCAGTCCCTCAGGCGCGAGTCGAACGCGCGACATTCCGGTGAGACTGAACAATTACAGCCGGACGCCATAAACCAGCTAGACGACCGAGGGTTGAGAGTCTTAAATTCTGATTGGTTGAGAGCGTCATGGTCTATTATAATTTATAAAATACAATGGAGGGCCACGAGAAGGGCAGGGCTAAGGAAGTGTGCCAAGCGAGAATAAGCGACAGAATGCGAGATTCTCGACTTCCCTCAGTCGTCTAGCTGGTTTATGGCGTCCGGCTGCACTTACGCCCTACAATTAATTATAGAGGATTGTTAAAGTAACAGATATACAAATGCTTTTTTGTTTCTTCCTCGTCAAACCCTAACGGGAAATAGTATGCAGCAAATCTCAATACACCTACGCCTTTTCTTTGCTAGTACGTTAGAGAGCAGTGATAAATATATTAAGAATAATAAGAGAAAAATTGACTCATTTCCTTAGAACATCTACGGCATCCAACTTAATTATTCTAGAGATTATAAGAGAAGAAAGCCAGTTCTCCTTAAATCGATCAAACTAAATACATTGGTTCATCCCGAGCGAATACTCGAGGTTTCGCCAGTATCAGGCTCGAGATCCTAGGCTTCGGAATCTGACTTCGGCACTACGAATATATCACTTTGAGGACGAGTGGAATACCATCGAGTATGTACGCGTATTTCAAAGCAACAATCCCAAATTTTTGCCTCAAATAACGCGTTTTTGTGGTTGCCGGACCTACAGATGAGCCGCTTATCGAACCATTCACCTCACGATATTAATGCATATTCATCCCTTCCTGGCCTCACGGATATAATATCTTCCATTATATTTCGTTGCCTGCCTATCAAAAATCTCAAGTTTTTCTAGACGACATATTGGTCCTGATCCGATACTTGGATTATTGAACGGAAAATACCAGCGTCGACATCAACTACTCGTTGACAGACGGAGATCCCGGCAGTTCCAGACCACTTTCCCCTAAAACAGCAAGCACTACACACTCGTGGGTAAAGTCCTTAGCTCGGCTTCAAGCTAAAGCATTCAGCGGAACGTCCGTCATACAAATAACAAGCAAGACAAGAGACGCTACTGTTGACAATCCAGACTCAGCTCTTCGAAAATTGTATCTTCCCTCGACAGCAAAATCTGTGCATCAGCCCAGAGAAATCGGTGACAACCTTTCCACTTTGATAGAATTTCAGTTCAACATCTCTACAACTCAATTGCTACCAAACAACAAAGAGAGAAATTCATATTGACGTCCGGCAAGTTCGGAGTCGCGACGGCAAGCGAGTGTACGAATACGGACTTTCTCCATATCTGAGATTACTTTTCTTGGCGGTACCCTTGAATTGCCAGGGTCCTTTTGGTTGACACCCTTTGACAACGAACAACTTTTGATAAATTTCCTCATGGTGTTGTAAATACTTTTCTCGTCCCGGTAAAGCATTGGGGATTCCAACATTCTAAAAATCTTTCTCCCGTTTCCTCCCTACGATTCTTATCACGATGCGCCGCGGAACTGCAATCTTCGTGGTTATAAATTTGGTCATCATCGGATTTCTAGTCAATGCGTGCAGCACACTTATATCACTCCTCTTCGAAGATGCCGCAAGATTCGCGATCCCAGCCGCTGAAATACCGGCTCCAGATTCAAGCTTGAACGAGAGTCGAACACAGTTAATACCCAAAATTATCCACCAGACGTACATCAACGAGTCGATTCCGTTAAAGTGGCAAAAGGGTCAACAGGCTTGCGTGGATCTACATGACGACTATGAGTACATTGTGAGTTCTATACTGCAAACCCATGGGCTGGCATAGAATGCTAACACTAAAACAGCTCTGGACCGACGAGAAATCCCGCAACTTCATTGCGAAAGAATACGAATGGTTCCTGAAGACCTTCGATGCCTATCCATTCCCTATCCAACGCGCAGATGCGATCCGATACTTCGTCCTATATCATTATGGTGGAATTTACATCGATCTTGACGATGGGTGTAATCGCCGTCTCGACCCTCTACTCAGCTACCCGGCCTGGCTAAGACGAACAGTACCCACAGGTATCAGCAATGATGCGATGGGAGCTGTGCCTCAGCATCCTTTTTTCAAATACGTAATTGGACTCTTGTCCGATTACAATAGAAATTGGGTACTACCCTATATCAGCGTAATGGGCAGCACCGGACCTCTGTTCTTGTCTGTACTATGGAAGCAATACATGCGCGACCACAATGAGCCAGAGGAAATTGTGAGGGTACTCATGCCAGCTGAATACAAAGGGCATGCATGGAGTTTCTTCAACATTTCTAAAGGAAGCAGTTGGCACGGCCAGGATGCGCAGACTATTTTCTGGATGGGCAAACACTGGCTCTTCCTGACCGTTTCTGGATTTGTCATTGCTGGCGTGGTGGGGGGATGTCTATGGTGGTTATGGTCGATGTGGGTTATGAACTCTGGAAAGACTTCACACGGAAGAGTGAAACGATACGGCTTCTGGAGAAGAATAACCGGCGGGAAGGATAGATATGAGCTGGTTGACCGCATGGCATAATTCGAAAGCGGATCTTGGAAATAAGACGAAGGGATGGCCCTTGCTAGTGCAGCATAGAGGGCCGCATAGAATCTCGACAGTTTTTATGCATCCTCGGAAGAGAGACCTGGGATAGACGGTGCATTGTCGGCGTTTCTGGGCTATAGATACCTTTGGATGGTCCTGCTGCAAGGCTTTTGATAGTATTACTTTTATTGGAAGATGAATGAGATGTTTACGTTCAGTCTAAAAATATCAGGGACAGTTCTGTCGCTTATTCGAGAGTGTTACCAGACGTCTAGAGTAGTTCTACTGAGTTGAAGCGCAGCACTGCAATCGACACATACTGCAGCAAGTAAACCAGATACACTACACCGGAGACGGTTCGAATAATGGAAAGAGGGTGCTCCTCTAGTGTAATTTTTCTCTTTCATTTATTGCAAGCGCTTCTTTCGTCAATTTATCTGCACTATGACGCTTGATCTAGCACAGAGCTAAGATTATCTCCGCTACTGGTGGTACTTCCATTACACTTCATATTCTACACTCGAGACAATAGAGGCTGTATACTTCTCACTAGCTGCTTTGTGTAGTCGAAAAGTTCAGCCTCTTATGCCCAAAAAATGCGCGCTCAAGTTCAACATGTCAAATGAGAACAAGTCCTAAGAAATCAGGGCGAAGAACAGATCGTCTTGAGTACAATATGCAAGTGCTCGAGATTTGATATAAAGAACCGAACACTGGAAGCTAATTGTCTATAGCCTTTGAGTTTGTTGCTTCCTTCACTTAAGAAATCTATAAGATCGTCTATTTTGTTTTCATTAACTATGTATCAAGGTCCACCTGAAGATTTTTTCTATGCATCCCTTCAGACAGTTAATTTCCAGTCAACAAATTCTTACATGCGGAAAAGAAAAATCTAATACATTACTTAGATCAAAATGAGAGAGCAGACCGCTGCTACCTAACCTTTACTAACCAAGGCACTGCAGAGTCATGGTTTCAAAAAGTCAAGGAGAAATACGATATCAAGCGTATATTGGCCCCTTCCTCCTTTGCCTATTTCCTACTTGCTAATCTCTAGGCGCAGATAAAATATATTTCTCTCACAGCGGCAAGAAGCCATGACTGTTAGTCAACGACAACGCGCGTTGTCGAACGAGTTTTCAAGTACTATGTTTTATCGCCCGATTCCAGATTGAAGGGAGGCCGCTAATCATACTATCATTCTACCAAAAGCGAAACGGTGAGTTTATTAGAGTGTTAAAGAGTAGAGATACCAACTGGTGTGTGGGATGAATCCTCCTGAGGTATTTTAAGGTTCTAGATATCTTCGACTCGTCTCTGTACATTGTTCAGATGATATATGATGTATCATCTTTGACGACTAGTAGCAATATGCGTGTTTCTCGGTAACTGTTTTGGGACCTTGTTAGTCAAAACGAATGACTATTTGATTCACAGTCTGCTCCTTCTGCAATTGCCTTACTTTTATCTCCATGGCTAGCAGAGATGGTGGTGCAGGTACGAAGTCTTACAAGAACCAAATATAAATGCGACTTATATTCTACAGGCTAGATTCCATTTAAACATTCCTCATAATCTATAGCCTTTTTGTTCCAGGATTACCCTCCCTTTTACATTGGTCTATTATCCGCAAGCCCAAAATTTCTTCACGGCCTTTACGCCAAAGCACCTCTCTCCAACCACTCCCACGCCTCCTGATACATAAGCTGACACCTCGTCTCCCTCACCTTCTTCTCCTCAGCACTCTTCCCAAAATGATGCGTGAATCCATGGCTCAAACCCCTCGCCAAAGTCCACTTATATCTACCCTCTTCAAAATCTTCCTCTTGGTCCCCTTTCCCTTCAAGCCCCGCGAGCTTGTGAATCATTTCCTGCGCCTCCAATCGCAACATATCCCACTGCGCGCCAATAATATAGATCCACGGCGGTAAATCCCCTTTGCCGGCATAGCAAGGACTGAGCAATGGTTCCCTCCGGTTCTGACCTACAGATACATAGCCCCAGTCGAAGGCGGCGGCCGAGGAGGCGAGCGAATCTTTTGGGCCGTTCTTGTAAGGACGCACAGATAGTTTATGTTCTGGGGGGTGTGACCAGTCAACTATGGGGTAAAATATTAAAGCTGCTTTAATGTTTCCTTTCAGGCCGGGGAGTTGAGATGCGCAGAGAGCGAGATTTCCACCAGCGCTGAAACCACCAATCATAACTTTAGAGTACATAACTGGGAGAGAGTCATCTTTGAGGATTGCGTTTGCTACAGCGCCTATGTCGTGGACAGCTATGGGAAATGGGTGAAGTGGAATCTTGCGGTAGTTGAGACTGACGATGAGCATCTCGGTGCGTTTAGCCCAGTCTATGCAGAATTCATCGTCCCATTGTGCATCACAGATGGCGAAGCCACCACCGTGGATATTGATGTATAACGGGAGGAGATCTCCAGACCTGTAGTTCGGTGGGTAGAATATGCGAACAGGAAGTCCTGTGCGGCAAGCGTAGGTTTTAACAAGCGTTGGTCTGAGATGCAGTGGAGGCGGATGTATAATTCGGTGAAAGAAGAAGACGGTTGAAGCGAGGATCTTGAAAGCCCAGAGACGAAGAAGACAGGTGAGACGGTGGGAGAAGTGAAGTGAGATTTTTAAGAGTGGGGGAATGGTTTCTGAAGCGATGTCTTGCTCGATCTCTTTGACCTTGTTCTGCATCTTGTCAATTGACACTAGGAAATGGCTACAGGCAAAGCACTTTTAGCATATCAAAATTCTATGTAAAAGAAAGCTGCAAAATTGAGTTGCTAAAGTTCAATATTTGATATCCACTTTATAACACGGTCCAATTCGATAGAAAATCCCGACCCCAACGTTTCGAAGTTCCCAACGAGTTTCAAATGTTATAGAAAGCTAGGGTTTAGAAAGACAAGAGCCTGAATTTGGAGGAAGAGCAGCAAATCATAATGAGTTCTAAGAGTTATACGGTTGATCCACTATGTATCAGATGGAAGGGGATTGACCTGATAGACGAGCTGTGCCTCATTGTCACCTCTCAACAAATTAATATCTGTTAAGAAGAAATAGAGAGTGAACTGAAGAGGTGTGTGATCATAAGAAAAGGACAATTGCCTATCATTTTCTATACCATGGATTTTAGAGCTTCTGAGTAGAGTGGTTCAGGTGCGACTTTTAATTCACCTCCTCCAAGACCGCTCCATCATACCCCCAAAATTTCATGGCCTAAATTATTAGCATCTGATCAAAGATTAGCACAATGGGGAGTATTCTTGACAAGATAACCATTCTGATTGACCTAAGAGTGCTCTGCAAAAATAGTACCTGCTAACTCTTAGGGAGCGAGCAGGAACCATACTATAGAACTTTTCAAAGTTATATCCATCTAGAACCTTCCTCATGCTCTATGTAATTAACCGCGTATACTAACCCTTAAAGTGCAAGAACTAGCAAATTCAACAAGAAATTGAAATAGACAACTCGTTAAAGGTAGACGCGATTCATAAAATCCAATACTGAATATAGTCCTTTAGTCTGCCTTGGGAGTTCAAAGCTTTAGTGCAAATCAGAAGTTGGGTCTCACAGAATATTGATGTGCTCAATATCTCCTGAATCTCCACTCAAAGTGGTTTCAGCTGTTGAAGTTCAAGCCGGCCCTCTCGATCTGTGTACCGCAACTTGCCGCATAAGAGAAATATAGCAACATAGGATATGGTAGCCAAGATCCCATTTAAAGCCTCTGTGACTTGATCTAAGTAATTAGAGCTAGCAAGAGCAATCATTTCCCGTGAAAACTTCACTAAATGTTGCTTTGAAGAATCTCATCGTGGTGAATAACTCACCAAAGCAGGCGAAACAGCATTCAACATAATTAATCCTGGAAATGAAAATACCCACAACCTTCCGAACATAGTGGCACGCTTCGGGGGTGGGATAGTTGGCATCTTGTCACAACTGAGTTACAATTTACATTCGTTGCTTTACTCACCCATGTCAACTTGCTTTAGTTCGATCATAGTGGCTCATCGTCCGACCCTAGGTAGATGCTGGAAGCGGCAGTGCCTGGTTTTATTAAATGACCGTGAGGGGCTCTCATCGCAGATAAATTTCTTTTTATTCTGTGGTAAGTTGATGTTTTATGTTTCGACGACCCTGGTGATATGAATTAGGGAGAATACAAGGTTCGCTAACTTCAATGTGGTGAGACAATTTTCTGGAAGGCTGGTTTTACTGAAATAAATACTGACAGCTGACTTGCGCCTTGGAAGTTTTAAAGTAAAGTGTTGTGCATGGGTTTCGTTATGCTACTTACAAGAGGCCTTATGTCTATCTTCGTAAGACTCAAGATGTTCCACTATGCCTCTTCATATAGTGGAACTTTGAAAGCTGACCTTGGTTAGAGAACTTAATCTATGGCCACCACTGGCAGGTAAACTTTCTAGAGAATCTAGCGAGAAGATGCTGCTTTGATATTGATTTAGGCAGCCACAACCCAAGCTGGAATGCACAGGAGAACTTTTAATTAGAAGACAAATGATTGGATGTTCTTCTTGAAGAAGGATGTTTCGAGGACAGTTAATTGAGTTCTGCAGCCGAATAAATCTCTCTTGTCTACCTATATTTGATTCCTTACTGTGAACCCGAGAAATTGCAGGTGCGTATAGACATCCCACACTTTGAGGTCTTGCTTGCTACCTCCTGTTACACGGTGGCTCTTTCACAGGGCGCTCCTGAACCAAATAGGGAAGCACCCAAGTTCGGCTAATTGTCTACTATATCATAAGATAAAGAAGCATAATGATCCAAGTTAATAATGAGATTCACTCTGAATGTGGTCTATTCAGTACTGCCTAGCGAGATTCTGTCTGGTATGTGAAATGGCGTTGATGGTGTGTAGATACCGAAGTGGCCAAGGAGGAAGGAGCTACGAGGCTCTTCTTACATCGTTTGATCTATTGCCAAATAGGCAATCGCGATTGCCATGCTGAGATGTTCCTACAGATCAGCTCTTTCGGCGAAAAACTTGGGCACTACAATTAACAACACACTTACGAGCAATTTGCTATCGAAATAACAGCACTTAACCAGAACTGATTGCTTTTAGCATCCTTGTAACATGCTTACCTCGCAGAGATCCAAGAGCGGTCCTGTTATAGCCAAACCCGAGCCATACCAATTCCCCATAATGGATTATTCACTCCCAGCACCCTTTGCCCTTATGATCAAGCCGTTCAACGCGGTAGTGGTAGCTAGAAAACGCTGGGTATCCTTTATGGGACTGTTGCCTCGCGCAAAAAACTATGAATACAACAGTCGCGAAGCCACACTCCTTGCTAGTAGCAGGGTCCTCTGTTTTCAGACACCTGGAGACACAAGACCTCTGCTAAGTTTCCTGCCGAAGAACGCCGAGCTCGAAGATTTCTTCTTCTATCAGGTCAGCCAAGTAGCCTTCGATATCGTCCAGGCCATTCTACCTCCTGTCCGATGGTTTGCGTTTATGGGACGGCTAGGATGCGAGATCGAAGGCCATGAAAACCCGATAGTGCTTACGATTCATCTCGACACCCCCAGACACGATGCAAGAATCAGTGGAAGAGTAGCCAGCAGGGTTGTGGAGGCAGTGATGTCAGAGATCGAGAGAAACAATTGGCAGGGGGAAGAGTAAGTGAGAACACCGATGTCTTGTGGTTGAATTCTGACCGGTTCCCCTACAGAATCCGCGTAGATGTCGCTCGCAACAAGAATATTCTTTCTCCCATGCTAGAAACGCATACACCGGTGGATGAGAGCTATAGTGTCGATCGTACTTTATGGATGGGGCAGAGAGCATAATGCTAGTTCTTTCTTGACATGGAAAGGAGGGATAAAGTGCAAAGAGGGCTAATAACAAGCGGTTCAGGTAGACGACCACCTCATTAAGGCACGCATGAAAAATGCTCTACAAATGTCGTAGCAAAAATCGGCCATGAGACTCGAACTCTTATCGTAGCTCATAGAATTCATGGTGATAGGGGTACACGTTCGAAGCCTGGTGAGAAATGAACAATGCAGACAAAATGAGATGTTACACACAACAAGAACTGAGGATACGGTCATAATTCTGAAGACAGCTTGAAACTAATGAAACTGTCTAAACAAACCATGTTAGACCTAGCCCTTGATGCGAAGACTTCTTTGAGTATGACTTATCTCAACCTCCTTAAAAGACCCTGTAAGTAACCTAAGCATCGGCTTTACTTCGGCCTAAGCGAACAGTTCTAGCTCAGCGAGGAAATTCATAGCTTCTTACTTGCACATAGATTATTGAAACAGGAACAACGATATGCGGGCTCGAATAGCAAGGCCGGCGCCGACCGTTCGGTCAATAATAGCGAACAGATTCTACACGACACCCTCTCGAATCTCACTGGCATATGACCTACACGAACCCGCCAAACTAGCTTCAGATGCTCCGGGTGCGATTATATTCATGCACGGTCTTTTTGGGTCCAAGAAGAACAACAGGAGCATTAGTAAGTGAGCATTTACTAATCTGTAGTTGCTCATACCGAGATCTGACTCCTCGAAACAGAGCTCTTGCAAGAGACCTAGGAAGACCTGTATATGCAGTGGTAAGTCCGCTAGCAAACCATTGCAAAAAGAATCCTTTACTAATTGGATTTCAGGACCTTCGAAATCATGGGGATTCCCCGCATCACCCGCATCATGACTACACTTCAATGGCAAAAGATGTTGCCAAATTCATAGACGACCACAAGCTGCAGCATACTACGTTGATAGGGCACTCAATGGGCGCAAAAACGGCGATGACTCTTGCTCTTCAGTCTCCGGAACTGGTTAACGATATTGTTTCTGTCGATAATGCGCCTATAGATGCTGCTCTTTTGAGCAGTTTTGGAAAATATGTTCAAGGCATGAAGAAGATTGAGGATTCGAATGTTACAAGACAGGCTGAGGCGGATGCTATATTGAAGGACTACGAAGAGGTGGGTGCAATCAACTTGGATTGCGCATTAGATGCTGACATTCACTTCAAAGTCCCTGACTATACGGCAATTCCTACTGGGTAATCTACATCGACCAGCGGGGGAGAAAACACAGAAGTTCAAAGTCCCCTTGAAAATACTTGGAGCAGCACTAGACAACCTAGGAGACTTTCCTTTCAGAGATCCTGGAGAAGTACGGTTTGAGAAGCCTGCTTTATTTGTGCGAGGAACACAGAGTAAATACATTCCGGATGAAGCCCTGCCAATAATAGGTCAATTCTTCCCAAGGTTCCGGCTAGCAGACATAGATGCTGGACACTGGGTAATTTCAGAGAAACCAGAGGATTTTAGACAGGGTGAGTCATGTTGAGTTTCAATAGTAGAAGGTTTACTAACACTATGTAACAGCTGTCGTAGAGTTCTTGAAACCTAAAGTGTAAAATAGCAATTTAATGTATCAGGGTATCATGCCTATTCCCCAAACCAACGCAGTGTGTCCAAATGCCTTGCCGTGTAAAGTATATCATCAGCCCATAAACACAAGCTACAGCCAGTCTTAGACCTCTATCTTCACTCCCATATCTCTCATCCTCTCAACAAGCACATCCCCCTCCAACCCCACCATCTCCACTAACAGCAATATTACCCCTCCTACTTCCACTACTCATCAGTTCCTTGTCCCCCACGATCCCCTCTACCAGCTCTAGAAACGCCCTCCTAACACCCTCCCCCGTCTTTGCACTTGCTTCACAAAAGCCCACCGCTCCATACTTCTCTGCCATCTTGCGTCCCTCTTCAGCTTCTACTTTGCGCCCACTTCCAACCTTTTCCTTATCAAGCTTGCCGCCCACGAGATACATCTTGGCTCCGGGCATCGCATTGCTCTCCGCCTCTTCGAACCACCGTTCCATGGCGTTGAAGGACTCCCGGCTCGAAATATCGTAGACAAGGATAATTCCGTGCGCACCGCGGTAGTAGGAGGTGGAGAGGGTTCGGAAACGTTCTTGGCCAGCGGTGTCGAGGAGGTTGAGGCGGTAGGGTTTGTTGTGGATGGATAATTTTTTGAGCTTGGGAATTTAGTTAGTATGACCGCGATGTGGGAAGGCAGGACAAGCGCACCTTGAAGTCCACGCCTATGGTTGCTGTCGAGGATTCATTATCGAACTGGTTATCGCAGTAACGTATGAGAACTGTGTGAGATGTTAGTTGAAAGATACGCAACGAAAGTAGGGCGAAGGGGTACTAACGTGCTGATTTTCCTGATCCTGATGGTCCGATCATTAGGATCTTAAGTGTAGGTAATGACTCGTCGGAGGCCATCATGAGAAAAGTTGTGCGAATTGGTTGTAAAGAGAGTGTTGCTGAGAGAAGCTGGGATCTTTAATAAAGTCGCCTGCAGGGTTGTTTGAATCACGACGTCAGAACATTGCCAAGACTCCCCAGCAACACAAGACCTTTGCACATGGTAAGTATTGCCACCAAAAGATTATACCAAAAAACTCCATTCGTTGCTTTGTTCAGATTCTTGAGATTTATTTTGCTAGCCCTATGCTAGACCTGGACACAGTCACGCCAAATGCCCCAAAGCAAAGTCCTGACTACATGCGAATGACCAGTAAAAAATCCCCGATACCATGACATTCACCGTTCATACCTCATCCAACACCTTCTCCTTGAATTCCCTCTCAACCTTCTGTCCGGACTCGTCTGTGTTCGATTCACCGTGGAGGTTAAGGAGAGCGCCGAGGTCGAATTTTGGTGCCTTCAGTAGCTTGACTTTGCGGATGTGGACCTATGTAATATTAGCACTTAGCCTTTCGTGAAGCTAGTATTCTGATCGTGCATACGTTTTGTAATGGGTAGATGCCCTGTGTAGCCTTCTCAATCTCACGGCCAATAACCTCTGGGATGAGCTTGGTGGTGAGTTGTGTGAGTGTGCAGCTGGAGGCTTCACGTTGGATGATCTCAGTCATCTTTCTTCGGATGGCTCTGATCTGAGACGAGGCAGCGTATGTGGTCTTCTTGATCTGATTTGGTCGTCGCTTGGTGAAAGCAATCGCGAAGAGACGTAGGAGGTAGTCATCAGTGGTCTTGACTGTGACGTTGGCTTCGATCAAAGATTGCCACTTTCGGACGAGGGAACGGAGCTTGTCGGATGTGAAGTCGAGACCGTGGAAGTTGGTCAAGCAATTCTTGCCCTGAACCTCATCGACGCGGAGCTTGATCTTTCGGAAAGCGTGGTCCTCATCCTTCTGGAGATCGGCCAAAGAAACCTCGAAGATTCTACCTTTCAACGAGTCGTTTGCGTTCTTGAGACCAGTGGTTCTGTTTACCAAAGTCTTTCCGACACTGCGAATTACATTAGAATTATGCCCATGTTGTATCGATCGTGGAAGGAAGTTTCGTACTCTCTGACGTTAAAGGAAGATGGTGCCTGCATGTATAATCAGCATTGTGAAAATCTCTAGCATCATCAATTCGCATACCTTGACTTGGTACCAGTCCTTGCGCATGAAAGGATCTTGCGTCTTCTTTTTAAGACCCTTCTTACCCTTTGAAAGGCGCTTGTTCCTGTATTATCGTTAGATCTTGTCCTTCGATGTAATTTTGCCCCTCATGTTGATCGCAGCTTGGAATTCGCAGAACATCGCAAAAGAAATATCAAATCGTCGAGGGAACACTCACTTTCCGACAGCCATGATTGCGATAAGTTACCTAGTCGCGGGGCCGTTGAGTTGAACGTGGTTGTCGATGATTGAGAGTCGAATAATTTTGCGTTTTGTGGGCGATTAGGTCCCTACTCTAAGCGAGCGCGAGGAATTGTTCGGGGGCACCAGGATTGGCCGGCCGTTATGGCGCTAACCATATTAGGCTTTGTCACAAGATTTTGACCAAACAACCTTCTTTGCAATCGGAAATGATATTTCTCGAAGGCAAAATATTGATCTCTAATCGTACCCAGATAGAGAGATGACCTGAAACTGAATTTCGTACTTGTCAATCCTAAAAGCAGTAGTCTCAAGCAATATCCCCTTGTTAAATTAGGTTTCTCTTGCGATTTGAAGTTATCTACTGTGCATTACGACTATCAATTACATTGCACATGTGCAATTAACTTCCTAGGTACTATCAGCTGTTAGTCTTACGCAGCGAGGACTTACGAAAGGGTCTCCTGTTATGGATGTTGAGTGATTGCTTCTGAAGATACGGTATACTTTCCTCGCAGATTGAAATGCATCACACAATGCTAGCCTTTCGAAAACCATGCAGAGAAAAGAATACATTGTGCACGATGTAAGAATCGTTGGACTGAATTTTGTCTACGAGACTTCATCTGTTGTATCAAGCATCAAATTGGAAGAACGCTCCTGGGCGAACAAAGTTCTGCATTTCCTCGTCTCATGTCTTTCAACCAGCTGGGAGAGCACACAATATTGCATCAATATCGTCCTTGGAACTCAAGTTTCTATGATACTAAATTTGTATGCTTGTTTGCTAATTATCACTCGTCACTTGTCACTTGAGTGCAAGCCTGTTCTGGTTTGAAGTTTCATATCTCATTTCTCGTTGTATTTAACGAGTGTTGTTAGATTTCTGCTTCCACACCGGTTAAGCCATCATCCCACCTCGGCCTCGACCCCATAGCTTGAAGCTAATTTATCACTTCGCCCTTCGATCCTCGACACCCTTCGCTTCTTGAATTCTTGTGGCTGTTGCTTGCCTTCGTATCCACCGGACGCCGTGATATTGAGATTCTTTTGGATGAAATCTAGGTCTCCCCCGACAACCAAACAGTGTCGCATCCATCTCGTGGGCCGATCAATATGTCTTCACGGATAAAAGAGTGTGAATTCTAACGAGGCAACACGACTTCATGGGATCCCCTTCTCTGGTCTGGTGTCTCTCCGGTCACGAATTTCTGGATAATCTTGGAAATCCTCAAAGCTTGGGAAGCTGAAATAGTTGCTTGCTATGATCGAATTAGATCGTACGCGATGGATAGATTCTTCAAGAAACTTACAATGATAGCTTGCTATTTCATATGGTTGCTTCCTTGCCTCGGATGCCGGCGACCCCTCTTCCGGACTCGAGCAGAGACTTCCCGATGGACTGTAATGGGAGTGATGGGAATGATGGGAGTGTTCATTTTGACCGACCGAATAGCTCGCTACTCGTGAGAGAAGTGCAGACGCTCCCGTTGATTGAAGATTTGCAAGGTCCTTTCTGGAAGCATTTGATGTGGCCAATGAGGGAGCCGTAGCGCTCGCTCGCATGAGCTTCGGCCGATGAGACGTTGACTTGGAGGAAGAACTTCTCGAAGAAGTTTTGCCCGACATATCTGCAGCTGAATATGAATGCGAACTATTTCGAGAAGTTTTTCAAGGTGATCACTTCAAAAGCATATGGTTATGGTAGAGGGAGGGAAGGCAGATCACCTCTCATATAACAAGACCAACCTGATAAGCTTTCGTATTAAGCATCCAGACCAAACAAGACCGGTTTAGGAACGGAACTCTACCCCATCTTTTCCAAGGCAATCCCGCCACTTGTCAGGCTGTGAGTGATTTTGCTGAATTCGTGGACATGCGAGAAAGATGTGGATGGTCGTCACTGGTATGCATGCTTGAGGCATGCAGCTGCACGACTCGCCTCGCGAAACCTTTGGGGTGAAGTGTTGGCGGGCGAGCGAGCTGCTTACACTCACCCCCTCACCTGGTCCACCTTTCCTTCTCCAAAGCCCAGACTGCAGGAAGATGACAGCTTGATTTGCTCTGACGGAGGTGGAGTCGTACGAAGCACGTAAATGGAGAATCCAACCCTTTGAAGTTTTCCTCTGGTTGACCGCTGGGTGAGGTGGCTCAGCATCCATACATTATCATCACAAGGCAAATACCATGAAAAACGGGGCAGTCTGTCTAAAGCCAATTGATATGGCCCAACATGTCTGTATTGAAAGCAACTAGCAAAGGTTAGGCACGGATGCAGGTACATCTAAATATGCGGCCCGAGTCCCAATATTCTCTTCTAACCGTGTGATCAATGATCGATGCTGCGTTTGGGTCAGTCTCAGTCTCGGTCTTCAAACTGCTCAAATGGGGCACTTACTCCTCCCAACTTCTTCCCTTAACAGCAGCCAGTTCTTCTTCCGTCATTCGATGTCCAGTGGTGAAATAACCTTTAAAGGCTCAGCCCTATCACGAAGCTAGGGATATTGTGGGGGCGCGGTTAAACTCACCTGCGGTAATTTTTGCATCAATTTCTACTCTTGAATCTGCGGGTATCCAGGACTCGGGAAGCTCGACTCGTTCGTGGATGGGGATTCTGGAAGAGGGTCAGCCACAGCATTACTTTCGCTGTTGTGTTACAATACTTACCCCTGGCCAACAATGGCGTCGTGCTTCATGCTAGGATGGTGTTAAATTGACAGATCTCATTAACCGGATAGCTGGAGACTCACTTGCTCATACTCAGCATCCTATCAATCTTCTTGATGCCGAGCCAGTGCAGAATGTCAGGCATGAGTGCCTGGAAACGCATATCCTTAACGCCGGCGATGTTCTCTGTTCGCTTGAAGTACTCCGAAGCACGATCTAATCCTCGCTTTCTTGCATTGTATACAAGATACTACATCACAGAGTCAGAAGCGCGGGTTGAGACGAACAAGCAAAAGGGTGGGGGAAAGACGACATGACCGAACAGATATGTGGGGGAGTGGGATGGAGGTGTGTTGCAGGATACAATTGTGATCTGCAATAACATTCGAATTGGGATGATAGGTTGAAAGCATTTGACTGGCCGCCCATCCATGAGGGTCGAGTGTATCTTACCTTTGTTACCTCGCCGAGTGCTCGTCCTTCTTTGCGGAAGTAAATCACCACCCCACTGCCACCCCTGAAAAGCTGGTTAGAAAGTTGCTCAAGATGCCGCGGATGGAGGATGGTCGTAGAACTAACTTTTGTGCCTCCTTTACTGCTTCTTCAATGCCGTAAATGAGATAAGGACGGCAGGTGCATATGTCAGATCCGAACACGTCACTGCCGTTACACTAGAATGAGGTCAGATGAAACCCTTTTGACTTAAAAGTAGGTGAGTAAATTGAAGATTGAGGTAATAATTACCTCGTCGTGTACTCGCAAGGCCAACCGGACTTTTTCATCGGACATCTTTGCTGGATCTCCAAAGCAGTACACCGTAAGACCACCTGTATACGGTTAGACACATCCGTTGCGCCGCATTCTGGAGATTCGTACCGATGGGCGGTAAAAAGAGCTTGATGTCCCCTCGCGTGATTAATTCGGGATATGATCCGCCAGTGTGCTCAAAAAGAGATCTCCGAAGCGAACCTTCGTCTGATCAAGTGTCAGTTTCATCTTCCCGAGGATATGAGATAATTACCAATGCCAAATCTCTCTGCAACACCGGGAAGGTACCAAACCTAGATACAAATGAGCACAACATTCCGATATCCGGAGCGGTAACTTACGGGCTCAACGGCGAACTTGGTAACTGCCAGTTCACCTAGCTCATTAAGGCAGACCTTTCCGTCTGGTACTCTGAAATAATGTTAGTGGAGTGAAAAGAACAATCTCTTGGTTTATCTTACAGACGACCCTCTCTGACACTCTGCTCTAGTTCTGGTAGCTTCATATGTGCTCTAGTAATTGCTAGACAGAGTTAACAAGAAGTACAGGTATGTATGCCCCGTGACTGAACTGACCGATTGTTGGTCTGATATCGACTAGCACTGGTTAGCTTGATGAACGAACAGGGGCCTTGGAAGCTCACCGTTTTCTTTCTCCAAAGTATCTTTGAAAAGCCACGGTGACAAGTGTCCTAGGGGATCCATGGAGACAATTTTCTTTTTGTCCGCCCATTGAGGAAATGGTCCAATGTTAGCAGCCGGTTCGGTGTTGGTAAAGTCAGGCCTAGCGATACGGTCAGTCTAATGGGACAAAGTCGAAGCACGGTTTCACCCTCGCCACATTTTTGTCTTGTAATATAGGAAGTAGTACAGCAATAGCGGTAAAGTCCTCGACGTGGGAGAAATCAAAGACCATGTAGATAGAGCCCATATCTTATCTCCCGCGAAAGAAGCAACAGAAATCAAAGAGTCCTTACCTATGATCGATTGTGATCTCCTTGCTAGCAACAGCCAAGGCATAGTAGATGGAGTAAGAACCACCATGCGCTAAATTGAGATCAGTATTCCCCTCTTCAAGACATTACTGGGCAAGCCTACCTCCAATAGCTGAAATTCGTTAGTCATTGTCATCAACTATACTTTATATTTGATAGCTTACCATTTCTTCTCCGGATAGTTGTTTGGTTTCTTGAAACAACAACTGGGCCTCTCTTCTGCGGATCCGAATGGCCCCAGTCCATTGGGAGTGGATTAATTCCGGATTGGCCAGGGTAGGTACTGGATGGCAAGGTCAAAATATATCATAGATTCAGATACAGCAAGACCTACGTTAAGATGATCCTTGAAGTTATGCTAGGCTTGCGAGTATGTAATGGCTGAGTTAAACCCTTCTCTTCTTCAATCGGTTCGGCTGGCAGGGAGGGCGAGCTTGGAACAGCTTCATCATGTGTTTGACCATCGGCAACACTAGGAGCTTCGACTTTCGAGATTGAAGTTGTAGAATCAGCGGCAACATCGCGGACCTCTTTCATGCCCGCCAAAACATTGACACGGCCTGAGATGGCATCGACATTGGAGGCAAGTTGGACTTGATTCACTTGTAAAGTCTTCAGAGCTTCCAGGACCTCTTTCATCAAGGCCGTTTGATCTGGCGATGAGGAAGACATTTTGAATTCTATGCTCTAGAGCAATATCACAGCGTTCCAAGTATGAAGCTGAATCCAGAAATGGATGGGCTTCGTATGGAAGATTAGAGATGAGGTTGAAACTGGTGGGAAAGTCACGAAGAGACGGTGTGACCAGGAGTTGCAGTATGTGTGACCGAAGGAATAGGAAGAGGATGGTATGAGATAAACTGTTGCAATTTCTACTGCGTCGTTGTCCACGCAGCTGAAGAATACTCAAGCCTTGAGAGCAAAAGAGTCAATTATAGGAGATTGGTGAATGGTGAAAGAGAAGTGTAATTTGGAAGCTGTTGATGGCTTCCGGCGATGCCCACCGAGCCACCCCGCTATCGCCGCCACTTTCTGTTATCGCCCCACACCCCTGGCTCCTTCCTTCCTGACAAGGCGTAGTGGCCGTGCATAATTCCACCTCTTGGTTGTCGCGTAAAGCTGATCGCAAACTACAAAGAACCATGGTGAGTTTGAGAGTTCCAGCAATACCACGCGAATGAAGACTGACTTGCGCGCTTTAGGGCAAAAGAAAGGCAGCAAAGAAGCCTCAGGGCAAAAAGAAGGTATATCATCATAAGTTCTCGTAGTTTGCCAGTTTGCGCAAACAAAGCTGATTCTTCCGGCTAGAATGAACCCCTCGCCACAGTATTTCCATGCCTATTCTGCAACCACGAGCTGTCTGTCACTTGCAAGCTGGACAAGAAGGCCGGTGTCGGTCAGTTGAGCTGTAAAGCTTGTAGCCAGCAATTCCAATGCTCCGTCAATTGTAAGTCCTCTTCATCACTTGTCGCAAAAGTGATAACAAAGAAAGCTTCTTGACTGACCAAGTATCGGTAGATCTGTCCGCAGCTGTTGATGTGTACGCCGAATGGGTTGATGCTTGCGATGCGGTAGCAAAAGGCGATGTGGCTGATGGTGGAGTTGATTCGGCACCGGCGCGAGCTTCTGGAAGATCCAGTGGTGGGAAACGCAGGGATGATGAAGACGATGATGACGATGACATGATCAACGATGAAGACGATCAGCTTGGTTATAGTGGAGAAGGAGTAGCTGCAGACGACGAATATTAGGGTCCTTTGGTTCTACAGGCTGGCAATGGAGTTTAGGCTTGAGGGCGTTTGGTTCGACCAGTGAGAAATGGATGCTCCCGATATAGGTTGTACCGAGGATACTGGTATCATGGAATCACTAGAGTTGCGTAGAAAAGCACTCTTGAGATATGCTATATATTTGAGTAAAGTCTATTTATCGTGGGACCACCCCTAGATCGACAGATTTGGTCTCTTGCCGAGATAATATCCCCTACTTCATCTACATGGTATAGAATCTGTCTCCAAAATCTCCCAGTCCAGGAACGATGTAACTGTAAATGAAGGTTAGCAGGTAGGGAACAGGCCACAAAGCATTTGGGAAATACTTGCTTCTTTTCGTCGAGTCCCTGCGAAGGTGTTAGTTTCTCTGAGATGACAAAGCAGGAGCCTACTTACTTGGTCTATAAAAGCAGTAACTACTCGGAGTTTGGGAAACTTCTTGGCAAAGTTCTCAATACCTTCTGGACTGGCGATCAAATTTAGGAAAAGGATGCGGTCCTCTGGTACACCCCGAGACTTCAAGACATCTACAGCCATAATTGCCGAGCCTCCTAAAATATTATTAGCATCTCTACATTGCTATATGAAAGTCAAAGAAGCTGACCTGTTGCAAACATTGGGTCCAATAGTAGGCACCATCTTTCTGCGATGTCTTCTGGAAGCTTGTCGTAGAAGAGCTTAGGCTTGCAAGTCTCTTCATCTCGCTGAATGAGGATCTTTCCAATTCTGACCGAACGGCAACAGTCTCGTAGACCTTGCTCCATAGCTTCTCCAGCTCTCATGATCGAGACCCCACAGATTTTACCCTGAAATTGGACGCCAGCATAGGTACGGCCAACAGGCGTGGTAATGCCATGCTCAACGACAGGAAGATGATTTAGACCTTCTTCAACGAGCAGTCGAATGATCCTGTTGGAATAGAATATGAAATCGGCGCGATCAGTGTTCTTGTCTCTAATCATGCTATGAGAAGATAGCATTAGCAATAGAAAATTGGACTGATTGAGTTGACCTACGTTAACAAAGCAATAAGCTGCGGTGTCTGTCTGAGTGTATGGACATTCTCGAAAGGAACCTCTGTGGAAACCGTGGCTATAGGCTTTTGCTTCTCTGGTCGGTAATCTGGTCCAACACTCTGTTTGGGAGAGAGGGCATTGGCTGATGATGCCATTTTTGCTTGAAGTAAATGTCCGTTGTTGAATGGTCTTTAAAGTAATGAGCTTGGAGATCGTTGAAATATGAAATGGAAGTAGTGGGGTTCTCGGGCCAGGCCGAGGGTTTCTGTTCAATGAGTAAAGTTAATCACAGTCAGGTTGTCCAGCAGGGTTTGAAACAAAACAGGACCTTATCTTGTATACAATTGACCTATATCCACAAGTAAGTAGGATTCGCTTTTGAATCTATTGTCTGAAATTCGGAAGTAAAGTACTAGGTCTCGTGAGCGAGCGGGGATCTCCCCGATGCTTCGAATGGCAGGTGAATGTCAGATAAGATAGTGAGATGACTAATAGCCGCTGCAAGCGGCGAAGCGAGTGTCCTCAAGCAAGTTTTAGACCATACCCCGCGAGACCGCCACATTGAGGCTGGTGAATTGCTGGTGCCAAGGCTTCTTTGTTGTGCAGTCAAGCAGCAGGTGTTCCAAAAGTCAACGCGACGCCATTCATTCAAAGAGCATTGTACGAACGGATCGACCCAATGAATGAGCATTAACGGAACGCCATCCCATTACTAAATGGCTATATAAAGATTACAGCTAATCGGAATTTCTGTATGTGTACTATTTCAGTCTTGTCCAGGGCTTCTGGTTGACCTTCACCGGATGGTGGAGGCTTCACATTCGAACAAACAAGTTTCTACTTTTTCGGCACCTCATATACTCGCACAAGAGACCTTCTTCCACTCGAACAATTCTTTACAAATACTTTTTGCTGCCATCTAAGCCTGTTCCCTACATTCGCTGAGGAGTTGCAATTTCCGTGGTAGTCTTGCCTGATTCGCCTGGTCATACCTGTTCACCTTTATTCTTCTACCTCGCCTCGAATCCTCGTATCGAACATGTTTCCAACGATGGCTGCTACCCAGGGGACTGGGATAGCTCGGAAGAAGGTGACAACCTATGGAAAAGCAAGTCGTAGGAGGGTACCGGAGCACAACTTCAAGCACATCCCGAGCACTTCAGAAGTGCCAGATTCCCAGATCGACCTCGACAATCCTGCGAGTAAAATCCCAAATGGCACGGAAGTCTTACGACATAAGACAGCCTCAACATCACCTCCACCACTACCTACCCCAATGGAATCAGATATCTACGATGCCACCACAAGTAGCGGGAAAGAAAGGGTGAACATCAAACAAGTTCGTAAAGCTCGGCCTAGACCTGTGGTAGATCGAATATCTAAGCCACCTTCACCACGTCTGCCAGTATCAAAAAAAGGAGATATCTATGATGTCCCCTCAAGTGATGATGAGAAAGGCTCTGGGACGAACATTAGACAAGCCCGTAAGGCTCATCCAAAACCTGCGGTGGATCAGACATCGAAGAAGCCAATCCCAAAGCAAATGCAGGAAGATATTTCTGCGAATAATGGAGAAGCGCAAAGTAGGAAGAGAGTGAAGCTATCTCCCAGTCCAAGGTCTTCCTCCAAAACTCTGGTCCCAGATGGGTCTTTTCCAAAAGGTGTACAGAAAGTAACGGCAAGAAAGGAGCTACACAAAGTTTATGGAATGGGAGGAACGACCGTCATGGCCGCGAGGCCCAAGCCAAATGCCCATCAGAACGAAGCTAGGGTGCAAGCATCGCCTCGGAGGCTGAGCCCTCCACAATTTGCAGCAAAACAGTCTAATAGGCGAGCCCCTGTGTCAAGCGATACTGATATGATGGATGTGAACTCACAGCCGAGTCACATTACCCCCAGGGGTTTAAAGATGTGGGAAGGCGTATTGAATGCTGCTAGTGAAGAAGCACCCCGAGAAGAGCCTCGCCTAGAACGCTCTATAACCTCCCAAAAAGGACGTCAAAACTTACCACGAAGACGCCTGATTGATTCTTTGGTAGAACAGATTCCGCAGGATCCCATGTCCGAGGATGATTCAGAAGATTCCGAGTTGATACAAGATGCCTTTCCTACTGATGCTACGAACGATTCGTCGAGGAGCCAGAGTGTTGTCCCAGAAGCTCCAAATCCAGCAATTGTTACATCAAGCAGCCAAGGCTCTCAAACTCAGACCGGCCCTAAAATAACTTACAGCCGACAAAGGTCTATGTTAGCAGAAGAAGATCTCATGCAACAATTGGCACTAGATATGCCTGTGCAACCACCCCCTACTACTCAGCGTAGGAAACCTAAAGTCGCACCGCTACAAAACTTCCAAGAAGACGATGATGATCTCGAAGGGTCAGGAGCAGCGATTCGAAGTGTGCACGAGTTGAGACAGGCTGGTGCTAACAGTCGCTTCTTGGATGAAATTGAGGATCTCCTGGATAGGATAGGTAGCCCTGGTGTTTCTCAGTCCACTATGAGAAGATCTGGTCTACTCGACATGGCAACTCAGCTGAAAGACAAAAGCTTTGCGCGTCAGTTTCGTGCCAATCATGTCGAGGAGCGTCTCTTTCTGCATTTGGGTCAGGAGACCGATGTGATGGCTGGGTTTCTATTGGTATCTATGCTCACGACTGTACTATTAGATGGTTGCGTTCCTCCTTTTGTGGTACAACTGCGGCGACAAGGTATTGCTAGACTGCTTATTCGACTCCTCAAAGTTCAGTTCAGCATTGTAGCTGTGGCAAAAGACAGGAAAAATAACGCTACTAAAGTGGCCCAGAAGCTGATAGAAGGGTACCATGAATACCTTATGCAGCTGGGACTCTGGGAGGAACTACAACCACAGTCGATTTCGCCTCGTACAATTGCACTCAAGTGCATTGAGGTTATGGTCCGACAAACAAGAGAAGCAGGGAGTGCTAACGAGATATTTTCGAAGGAACTGACTACGAATCTGTTCACAGTCTTGAAAAACGCCTCTGACGAAAATGCTTGGGACCTTCCTCGAAGCAATCTAGCCGTTGAGTTTTACCTCGCATTGTCAGCATTGGAGTCGCACTCTCTCACAGCTCGAACGGTCTCCGACGAGGGCGTATGGATCGTCGAGTATCTCCCCATAATCGCAGATGCTCTTCACTCTGCGCTAGTACGTCCAATGGAAAGCTTCGGAATTTTACAGGTCTTGATCCTACGCCTTACATTAAACGTCACAAACAACAACTCAAAAGCCTCTTCTGTATTTGCGCGAGAAAGCCTGATGTCCTCGATGGGCAAGACAATAGTCGCCAAATTCAAACAAATCTCGAGTTTTATGACCGAAGAGGATCTGTCTGTCGCAATAGACCATCTTACTCTTGTTCTCGGTGCTATGATCAACTTTGCCGCATGGAGTCCCGATGCTCGAACATGTGTTGATAGCCTAGCAGGGGGAGAAGGTGACCCACTCGACACGATGATACAGACATATACGGATAATCAAGACAAAATGTCAGAAGTAAGTTTTCTCCATGTAAATTGTAGGTTTATGTTTCTAATTGACGACTAGGCATCCTCTGTGGAAGAGATCCAGAAGAACGTTGCTTTTGCCTACTTATCCGTCTTGCTGGGTTATCTATCATTGTTGCCTTCCATTGCGCATCGTGTCGAAACGCACCAGCCAGATCATTCCCTAGCACCCGTGGTTGCCTCAATCCAAGAGTTCATTGGGTATCACAAGGCTGTGGATGAACAAGCAGCAGATGAGAATGGGAAAACTCCACAGTCGAAGCTCACTGAGCAATTGCAAAGCCTCGTCAGGAATCTAAAAGCGTCGAGTACGACTTAAGAAGAGCTTTTACGAAAGTGGCCAATCACAAGTGGTTTACTGCCAATGCATCAAGATATGGCATGGCATCCGTTAAAGCGAGTAGGGGCTTTCAGAAAGGAAAATGCATTATACGATATACCCCCGTGTTTGTAGTTGCAATTACAAGCCCGGAATCTTGTGTTAGAATAAATATCTAAGAGTTCTCGCTCATTTAGAGAACGCCATCAACTTTTAACTGACATCATCAAGCTGGAATTTGAAAGCTACCCGTAAAGCTGTTTCTACACAAATACACGAGATGTAATGTAAAGTGGATCTTAAAGTCACCACACAGGTCAAACACTTCCACGAAGGCAAAACATGATAAACTCCTGAAATAGAAGGTGCCTCCTGAACCCCTTTGCATGAAGAGCGACTTTAGGTCCAGACTGTTGAGGTACTTCTTACAATCAAAAAGTCTGGCCCAGAGATTTCTTTTTTGGGCCAGAAACGCACATGACAAACAATGTTCTTCAATCTGTCTCCTTATCAAATAGTATGCTCAGCGTCTCCCTGTCAGCGTCCAGCCTAAGTAAACCGCCTAATTTTTAGCGTCTTAATACGCGAAACCTGTCCCGGTACGGAAGCTTGATGCCCAACTCAAGGAAGAACCACAAAAGTCAAAAGCAGACTTTTCCCATTATTTCACACCGGCGATATTCATCCATCAAGTAACACGCCGAACAAACATGCCTGCCCCACCGAAACAGCGAAAGATCGCTATTCTCGGCAGTCGTTCTGTCGGTGAGTGTTTCTGAGGTGTCTAGGAATTGCGGTCGCATGATGCTGAGGAAGGATCTTATTTTTAGGGAACCAATACTCACATATGTTATGAACAGGGAAATCATCACTCACGGTGCGCTTTGTCGATGGCCACTTTGTGGAGAGCTATTATCCCACGATAGAGAATACTTTCAGCAAAGTTATCAAGCATAAGGGACAAGACTTCGCAACTGAAATCATAGACACCGCGGGGCAGGTACGTTTGCTACTTTAGCCTGCCACAAGCCTTCACACCGTATTAGGTAGTCCATTCCAGAGCTGACTTCATTGAAGGATGAGTACAGTATTCTCAACTCGAAACATTTCATCGGGATACATGGATACATGTTGGTCTACTCGGTGGCATCTGTCCAAACATTTGAGATGGTTCAAGTCATTCGGGATAAGATCCTAAATCATCTGGTACGTTCTTTAAACCACCCCCCACCCCCCCGCGGCTCTCTTTATATCTCATTGACGCTCTTAGGGTGCCGAGTGGGTTCCAATTGTCATCGTCGGCAACAAGAGTGATTTAAGATCAGAGCAAAGACAAGTCACTGCTGAAGAAGGCAAGGAGCTTGCGGAGAAGTGTAACTGTGCATGGACAGAAGCCAGCGCTAGATACGATGAGAATGTCAGCAAAGCTTTCGAGCTTATGATTGGCCAGGTTGAGAAGTCTCAGAATCCAAATGAGCCAACTGCAGGAGGCAAATGCCAGATCATGTGAAGAGTATAGACTTTCAGGTTGGATTCGGGCTTTTAGAGACTTATGTGGTTGAAGGGTAGGTCAGCAGGCGTTCCGAGAAGGTTATTGACATTGAACTGGCGTTTTAAGGATTAAACATATTGTCAGTATCAAGCAAGTTCGATCTTTGCTCATGAACAATTTTAGAGTCTCTTGAATCAGAATGAGAGCTTCAATTCTCGCAACCTGGAATCCATCTTGATATTTCTTCTGCACGTGATAATGAATTACCCCGCGACCAGTCTACTAATTGGACCCCTGTTTAGGATATCTCTCCCCCACTACACAGAAAAGGCTGAACAATTCCATCTCGAACGCGGTCAGTGACTCAAAACGCCGAGACCTACATAAGTCGGGATACTCTCTTATCTGGTCTCTATAGAGTCAAGCCATCAGTCAAAATGCTCGATATTTTCGATTTTATCGTGGAGAAGGGTGGTAATCCACAGATGATCAAGGAGTCGCAAAGACGGCGACATGCTCCTGAGGAAGTGGTCGACGAAGTGATCGCGCTCTACGAAGATCACCGAAGGAGTAAGCTCGAGTCAGGAATGCTCAAAGTGATCTCAGCTGATTAGTGACTTTGTAGCACAATACTCTGTCTCGCAGATAAATACGAGAATTAATGATACCCAGAAGCAAATTGGCGCGAAGAAGAAGGCCAAGGAGAATGCGGACGATTTACTAAAGCAAAAGGTTGAGTTGGAGAAGGAGAAGAAGGCGATAAGTGATTCAGCCGCAGAGAAGGATCTACTGCTGAAGAAAAAGATGAAGACTATTGGCAACATCGTTCACGATTCGGTGCCAGTAGAGAAGAACGAGGTAAGCGTGGAGACCCCCTCCAATCTAGCAATGTCTAAACTGCATTTAGGATTTCAATGCGCTGCAACGAGACTGGGCACCGGAAGGTGTCAAAGTCGAGAGGCGGGAATGCCTCTCACACCACGAAGTCCTGACACGATTAGACGGCTACGACCCTGTACGAGGCGCAAAGGTTGTTGGACATCGAGGATACTTCTTACGCAAATGGGGTGTCTTCTTGAACCAGGCATTGATCAACTATGGATTAGAATTCTTGGACTCGAAGGGATACACAGCTCTGCAGACACCACAGTTTATGTTGAAGGAGTATATGGCGAAGACAGCACAGCTCGAGCAGTTTGACGAGGAGTTGTACAAAGTTATTGATGGCGACGCTCAGAACGATAAATACCTTATCGCTACTTCAGAACAGCCTATTTCAGCATTTCATGCAGATGAATGGTTAGTTGCGAAGGAATTGCCTATCAGATATGCTGGCTTCAGTTCTTGTTACAGAAGAGAAGCTGGCTCAGCGGGTAAAGATGCTTGGGGAATCTTCAGAGTTCATCAGTTTGAGAAGGCAAGTTCTTGAAAGCATTCTTTCTTCGTTTTCTAACAATATGAAATAGATCGAGCAATTTGTTCTTACAGATCCAGAGAAGTCGTGGGAAGCTTTCGATGACATGATCGGCATTTCCGAGGAGTTCTATAAATCCCTGGGTGTTCCATACCGAGTCGTAGCTATTGTTTCTGGAGCACTCAACAATGCTGCTGCTAAGAAGTTCGATCTTGAGGCCTGGTTCCCCTTCCAGGGGGAGTACAAGGAGTTGGTTTCTTGCTCAAACTGCACAGACTATCAATCAAGAGCACTTGAGATCCGATATGGTGCCAAGCTACAGACGGAGATCCGAAAGAAATACGTCCACGCCCTCAACTCGACACTTTGCGCAACTGAGAGAGCTCTTTGCTGTCTTTTGGAGAATTTTCAGACGGAGGAGGTGAGACGAACCTGATTCTCGTTAATTTTCTATGCTGACTTTGTATTCGAAAGGGTTTCAACGTACCAGAGCCGCTTCGAAAATACCTTCCTGGAGCGCCTGAATTCATCCCATTCACAAAAGACCTTCCAAAAAATTCCACTTCTACTACATGGGGAAAAGAAGGACAAGGCAAATCAAAGAAGGAGAAGAAAGCTCCGGCTCCTGCTCCGGCACCAGCGGCTTCGGATGCGGCAGACAAGATCAAAGATCTGAAAGTGTAATTTGGCGATTTTCGTATCAAGGCAAAACTTTGATGGATGTATGTTTATAGACTTACGGCCATCTGTGCATCTCTGAAGTAGGATCAGCCGACGGTGTCATTGAATTAGAAAAGCAATAGACATGTTCCCCAAGCTTGAGGGATATAGTAAAGAGACTCATGATTAATTCAATTTAGAATTGTTGTTATTCAGCTCCACGGGCACATTTCGGACCGTCAGGAAGCCAAAGTGAATGCGAATGTGATACCCCTGTCAGTAGTGTATCATTTGTCAAAGAACGCCGTCTCCTTTTCCGGTGAGCTTAATTAAGATCATCTCTGCTGAATATCGCGAATATAAATTTATCTCCAAACATAGGAGAGCCTCCATCTTATTTGACAAATAGCATCATCGCTCTTGACCTTCCGGATCCGGTGGATTTGTTGTGGGCGCCACCAGCACCGCGCATCAATTACACCCAGACTTCGACGTGCATTTTGACAGCCCGAAAACACCCTGCAAGCATGGCGGAGAGTCTATCAATAGACTGCCCGTTCTGCGGATTCAAGACAGACAATGAGTATCAGATACTTGTAAGCTTCAAATCTCGACCCTTGTCTCACGTGCACCTAGCTAACCTGTCTTAGCTGCATATGGAAACCTTACATTCAGAAGACAGCTCCTCGCCATTTGTCACCAAGGACGATAAAATTGATGGCACTGATGTTGATGAGGAGGTGCAGTTTTCGTGTTGCCCTGTTGAGGGATGTGGCGAGGAGTTGCTTGTGAGGGAGCTGGACGGCCATCTTGAACTACATGCTGCTGAGCAGGAACACGACTCTGGCCTAGATCATGGTCCTGTTTCCAAGAAAATGAAAAAGGGTACTAAAAGTGGAGAATCTTTTGATACTAAACTCTCCTACGCCCTACGGAATATCGACGACCAGGACGATTCCGTTTCGTCACAAAGTTACGCCCCGGACCACCAAGCAGAAGCCAAGACCGCCTGGAAAAGCATCCTTAATATGCCAGAAAACAACGCGTCAAGCAAGCCGAAGGCCAGGAATAGTTCGAACACTTCCAAGAAGAGGCTAGGAGTAAGTGAATCCTACCTTGGAAACGTGTATCACCACATATTAAGGGTTACCAAGAAGTCCCAACTGGGGCCACACCACGATGAGAAGCAGATGCCGTCATGGCTTGTTGATGTTTTGAAGGGGGATGGAGAGACGACTACGATGAATAGGCTGGATGAAAATGGCAGGTTGAAGAAGGTCAGGGTGTGTCCTAATCAGTCGGTTGGCATATTGCCAGTCCTGCAACAGTTGCTGGAGCAGGACCGCAATGTTTCTTATGCGTATTTATGTCATTATGCCGTTAGGCATGTTTCCAAGTTGAAGCATGAAGGTACTCCATAATACTTGTCTGCCTAGGCGGAATATTGCTAATAACTTCAGGTGGATTTTGTGGATACCGAAATATCCAAATGTTAACCTCGCACATTATTGGCGTAAAGTCTCAAGGATATCAAATTTTCAACGACAAAATCCCCAGCATTTTTGATATTCAGGAACATGTCGAAATGGCCTGGGATCTGGGAATCAACGCCGAAGGTCGAACAGAAACTGGTGGTATCCGTGGAACTAGAAAGTACATAGGAACTCCTGAGGTATGTCATGCACAATCCTCAAGGCCACAATTAGAATCATTTTTGTTCTGACTATACCGACTAGGCACAATCCATGTTTTGCAAACTCGGAATAGCGTAAGCAATCCTTCTCTAGGTATCATTCGTTTCATGTGATTAATAATTTCCAGTGTTGAAGCCCAAGCCATAAAATCCAAACGAAACAAAAAGGGTGTCCCACCAAACATACCACTGCCACCAAAAGCACACGAGCTTCTCTTCGCAGCAGTCGAAACATATTTCACGAACAACTGCACAGACTACGAACCCAAAGTACGATGCACAATTCTCCCACCCATCTATTTCCAACATCCAGGTCCGATACCATCTCCCCTTCTGTCTTTCAAAGTGAAACCATAAACTAATCAATCTCCAGGACACTCAATGACAATTGTCGGCTTCGAAAAGCATACCGACAACACTAAATCCCTCATAGTGTTTGATCCCATGTACCACGACCCAGCCTCGGTCATGAAACACGTCGGCATCCGATTCAATCACAGAAATGCCGCTGAACCCCTGAAATTGTATCGGAGAGGGTCGAACTATTTGAGGAAGTATGATCAGTTCGAGATCTTGAAGTACGTCGATCCAGACCTTTGCCTGCTGATCACATATTTCCTTCTATCAGTCCTCTTGACGCTACACAAGCGTTCTAACAATTCAATAGGTTGTGCCCACCTGCAGGCCAAAAAGGGACATTCGAGGCATTTGATGCTGGGACTAAGAATGCGGCAAGCTGATTCGCCAGTATACTCGGAGTACAAGAATATCAAGGTCGGAATTACATTTTGAGCGGTTTCTTGCTTGCCGAATGTCTCGAGAGCGATAGATGGTAGTTTTTCCTTGTAGCATTTTGCATGGCATAGGTGTTTTAGCGCGGCTAGAGATTTGGCCGGAATGGAAAACTTGCATTTGTATACGTAAACCTGATTCATTTTTGAACGTAGACTTTGGGGAAAATGGTGTGAAGACTTCAACATGTTTGAAGATCGATATGATTCATTTCATAATGCTTATCATTGACTTCGCTAGTTGAGTTCACGGAAGAGACACATCCAGAATTGAGTTGTCGTAAGTCCAAAGAAAGGAACTTTATGTACATCTTGCTGTAATCTTTTGGCATCAAGATTGAATCTCTGGCCTTAAGAATGAGATGTGACAGAATCTCCATACCTATTGTGAAGAATTCGTCAATGTTTGATGGGAAATTCGAAGAATCGAGGAACTCGATAGTAGAGCGCACATAGATCAAACACCTGTGTTCATAGATAAAAATCCATGTTTTCGTCTAGGTATCTGAGTACCTTGGTCTACTGCTAAAGGCCCCAACAGCAAAGACCCGATACAATTCGCAATCTATCTCCGAGGAATTCTGTACGTGTAGTCCTCTGAAATCTGCCCCACAATGTCATGCTGAGAGGTAAACATCGACCTTCATTGCCTTCAAAATCTGAAGCATGAAAGTGTAACATCATTTTCGCTGAAAAGCTGAAATTACTCAGCAGTTGAGTGCCTCCCCTTTAAACGCCTTACGCTCACAATACAATACAATCGTCCTTTTACGCCAGCGTCTGTTCCTCTTCTCTGATTTAGGGCATGTGATGCTCTTTTGGCAGAAAGCCTGCATTATCGACGATAAATCTCCCGTTCTCTCTCGCGCTCTCGCTCTCTGTCCAAAGGTTCTCGGTCGCGGATGCGGTCTCTGTCTCGACCTGGGCTCCGACTGCGGCTTCGAGTACGTCCACTGCGGCTTCGATCCTCGTATTCTAGTCTTTCGCGCTCCCGATCGTGATGTCGTCGTTCTCCTCCACGATCATCTCTATCATCTCGGCGGCGTCGGTCATCTCTTCGTCCGCCCTCACCCCCATAGCTAGGGATGTAGGTGTCTACGTTCGGACCTCCTTGTCTGTTTCTTGGCATTGGTGGCCTATCGACCTCTCGTGACCGGGATCTGTAGCCATCTGGCCGATCAGGGCGACCACTGTCATGGTAGTCTATAGGGGGTGGCCGAGGGGGAAGTCTAGCATCTGGTCTGTTGTCGTCCCGTCGCCAGGCAGGTCTTCGCTCGGCTTCGGGAGGGGGTGGTGGAATACCATTACGATGACCACCATGAGGAGGGTAACGGCTACCGTTGTGTCGGTTGTAGCCACCGTATCCATCATTTCCGCCATGCTGACCATTAGCGTCTCCCCATCCTCCATTGGGTCCCATGCCAACAGTACCACCCTTTGGTGCTGGTGGAAGTCCAGCTTTTTGACCTCGTGCCTTACGGCGGTCCAGCTCGTGGGACGACTCGAATATGGGAATCTCTCCCGGCTTTGCAGGGTATGGTGCTGACTTGAAATACTCATGCTGCAGAGCATCGATTGCATTCCATCGCTCCTGATAGTTGAGATTAAGCAAACAACTCAATAGGCTGCAAGCACTCGAGCCAAACCTAGCAATGTCAGATAAAGGTAACACGAATGATATAATAGCGTACGTACTCTCTAAAACGTTGGTGAAGTGTTCCAGTCCGAGGTGGAAAATTAAAAGCGTCGGCATTTGGTAATGACTTCCATCCAGGCATGTTCGACTCGTTGGGTGTTCCCATAAGGTCGAATATGATTTTCAACTGGTTCGCATCGCTGTCTCCAGCTAATATGGGCTTGCCGACCAACATTTCACCGAATACACATCTAGAATGTGGTTAGCACATGCTTGAATCCCAACCAGGCCAAGATAACTTACCCTACGCCCCAAAGGTCAATTGCGGATGTGTATGACTTCATTCCAAGTAACAGTTCTGGAGGGCGATACCATCTCGTAACAACTAGTGTGGTATAATCTCTGTTACCGCCAACACCACCTCCTCCCTTCGCAACTGGTACATCCTCGTAAGACTGCCTTGCCAAACCAAAATCTGCAATCTGAAGAATTCCTTGGTTGTTGATCAGGAGATTTGCAGCCTTCATATCTCGGTGAAAAATGTGCATGTTGTGCAGGTATCTGGTACCCTCGAGGAGTTGAAGCATGTAGCATTTGATTTGTGGTTCCGTAAATTTAGGGACGTCTGGGTTCTCTAGCAAGCCGGAGAGGTCGTGGTCCATATATGGAGTAACCATGTACACATTTGCGCGCTTCTTCTTGTCCTTCGCAAGCAATTGATGTTCGGTAGCCATTTCCTCCAGTCTCAGGATGTTCGGGTGGTCCAAAAGCTTGAGTAGCTTGACCTCTCGCATTGCGGTGATTGGGAAACCATCCTTCTCGTTGTGCATGAGGATCTTTTTCAAAGCGACTATCTTTCCCGTCGTCAAAGACCTCGCGCGATGCACTTCTCCAAAGGTACCCTCGCCCAGCTTTCCGAGGATCTCATAATTCTTGATTCTGGAGCAGCCGTTGAAGCTCTCAGCAGCGCGTGCATGTTTCTCCGCGTACTCCTTTGGATTCATGCCATTATAGTCTGGCGGCTGGTAATTGGCCATGGCGGTATCGCAACTAGCTGGACCGCCTATGTCAAGAGTTTGAAGGCCGAACTGTGTACTATTTAGATTCGGTCAACAAAGCCGATAGAGTAGGACTGAAAGAAGATATTAATGAGCAGACATGCCCAGTTCAGGCAGACACTGACTGGAGTGTAGTTTTGCTGTTGTGCATTGTTTGTGAGATGAACAATCCGATACCAAGACGATATAGAAACACCATGGAGAAGGCTGATGGGGTGGGTATCTTCAGATCCTCATCTTCACCGAAGATAATCCGTTGTAGGGCGGCGGTGAGTGGCGGTAATGTACTTCCTGATTCATGTCTGCTTTTTTATCATCATCATCCTCCATTTTGGTCGACGTCACAAGTCCCGTCCCTTTTTAAATCTCATACGTTATCCACTCGATCTCATTTATATCATCCAGTAAATCTTCTCAATGATATAGCGACATTTTGTTTGTGTTAAGGTTATAGTTATTGGCAAGGTCCAATGGACCGCTGCCCTGTGTCATAGGGTCACAGGGTTATGGGCTTAGGGGCTAGTGGAAAAATGTTAATCCAGGGAATAACATCAACCTACCAAACAGCCATTGATGAAGACCATAATCACAACCACGAACATCCACTGGCACTGCGACCACCATCAAACCTCGCCAATTGACATAAGAACAAACTGGTCTGAAGGTATCATGGCTGGTCCGGAGGCTGCAGGTGAAGGCCTTAGAGCGTGAGCTTGTTCTATCTTTGTCGCTCCACATCCAAGACTGATCAATGGTGTCTAGAGAGGTGGTGAAGAAGATGATTGCAGACCGCGGATACAAAGGAGACCCAGCTGCCTTTTTCAAGAAAGGTTTTCACCGGGCGCTTCCCATATACACAGCTCCACGAATATATCGGTACTTAGGGACGGGACTAAGTGCTGCAATGTGGTTCTTCGTATGTTGCTGCGGTGCTTGCGGTACAAGTTCTTATACTAATGAGGCTTCTAGTTGATGTACAGAGCGAAGCAAGACGGCAAGCATAGATCAATCGAAGGCACCAGGTACAATTGCTAACATGACCATAGGCGCGGTATTGATGGGATGGAGACACCCATGGGACCACTGAATAGCGACAAATCCCGAATGATGGCGAATAGCTGGGAATTGTTTGATTATATGCATGGCACGCAGAATCCGTCTTTCAAAGTTGTACATATGAAGGGGGTGGGATCATTGTGCGAAGGTCAATAGAGCAATCCATCAGAGAATACATGCAATGCAACTCTGTTTGCTTCGAAGTTGTCATGTGCCTTGAATCTCTGATTTGAAATGTCAAGATCGCTCTCAATATTGCGTATGCTATGCGGACGCATGGAAGAATAGCCTTAACACCAATTAGAATACCCTGGGTTGCCAGAAACTTTGTTGAAGGTGGGCTATTCAAGAAAAACTGCCCTGCGCGCATACCTGTAGGCTTACCATTCCACGGACCGATTACCAAGATTGCCGTCTTTTTATGCAGTCTCCTTAGCTGTTCGCATATATTCTCAGTAGGTATGTTGTCCTTAGATACAAGATGGATAATCTCAGGACAGCCTACTTAAGAACACTAAAATACCCAGCTTAGTCCAATCTTAGTCTTGAACTTAATGAGGACACTGGGATTCGCAGTATGAGATCCGACTCAATATCTTTTCTACATACTCTGTAAGCTATCCTTACCTTGCAAGATTACTTTCACCTAGCAAGTCTAACCGATAATATCTATCTGCACTTTTAAGCTGACAATGTCTACCTATCACCCTCCGATATTAGAGTTTTCCACTTATGGTGAGGCAGGCTTCTCGAACAGGTAATGTGTAACGCCCCAAGTGTCGCCTCCCTCATAAGCAAAAAGCTCAGCACACGCCATGTAGAAGATCTGCCAACGATAATACCACATGGCTGTCCTTTCTTTTCCATACGTCTCCTCAAGGTGAGGCCAAATTTCATTCTTGCTAGCCACCATCTTGGACAGCCAATCCTGGATAAGTGTTAGCATCCAGATATATCTACTTAGGGAATGAACCATTCTTACCTCACAAGTCTTAGCATAATGCTGTCCGTTAACCCACCATTGGTGCTCCAGCTTCAAGTCTTTCTGGAAGAACAACAGCAAATCTGCAGACGGCATTGTGCCCCCTGAAAAGAAATGTGTACTCATCCATCCCTCCTCAAAATCATAAGGCGTTGTCTTGTGAGCAAAGATATGTATGAACAGCTTTCCGGAGGGCTTGAGACCTCTCCCTACTTTGGCCATGAGGAGTTCATAGTTCTTCATGTGTTCAAAAAGCTGGTTTGGTCAAATATTGATTTCTTAAACATTATCATGTGACGGCTTACCTCAATTGACACAACACGATCAAAACTCTCTTTCTCAAACTCATAATCTACTACATTCCCAGTGATAACCTTCAAATTCGTGAGGCCTTTCTCTTTGGCCTTCTCATCGATGTAGATTTTCTGCGTCCTCGAATTTGAGAAAGCTGTAATCTGCGAATTGGGCAAAACTTCCGCAAAGTATAAGGCTCCAGAGCCCCAGCCACATCTGTTTTAATTCATGAGCACCATTATACAAATGGAAATCAATGAGATAGAGACTCACCCAAGATCCAAAATACTCATCCCATCCTTCAACTCCGCCTTTTGCACATAAGTTTCCAACATAGCAATCTCCGCCTGCGCCAGTGTCTCCCCGCCTTTAGGATATAAACAACAAGAATACTTCATTCTCGGCCCTAAACATGCTGCAAGAACTCCCGTACCGACTTCATAATGCTGCTCATTGGCAGTAGCAGTTTCAATGGCGATTGGTCGGCTGCGAAGTAGCTCCACATATTTCATCTTCTTCTCATAGGCGTCTTCTAAGGAAGTTGATTTGATGATGTTGATGCGGTCTGCTAATTGACGTCGAATTCCAACGCGGATGAGTGCATTGGGGAGGTAACCTCCATCGAGTATCCAGTCTGTCAACAGTCAGTGAATGTCAGCACATGAAGTATAAGGACGACCAACCATAATTCATCGTCGCGAGCACGATGAGGAAATACCAGAATATATAGGATGAACTTTGTAAGGGTTTAGTTTAAAGTGGTTGTTGTGCGAGGTTGTCCTGGCGGTCTGAGCATACTTTAGGTTCAATGCGGGACCCTCGATGTATCATCTCAACCTGGACCTTTCGTTAGCCGTAGCTCATCCGCACTTAGCCCAATACGTCATTGCAGCTGCGGATAGTTACACGGGTCTCAAAAATATACTTTTCATTTCCAATTATAATACAAATTCCACGAGTCATATGATTTAGGTAAGATTAATGGACTGCTCGCATCTCTTCCAGCACGACTTTGTACTTCTTCCTCTTTTTAACCTTCCCCAGTACCTTTGACTTGAAAACACCGATGTACTTCGAGAGCTGAGGAAGCATATAATTTTCCGATGTCCACGCCAATGCGATATACCCAATCCCTAATGTGAGAATGAAGGTTTTGAAATCCCATGTCATGAAAGTCAATTGCATAAAGCTTGCAAGGCCATCCGATGGGTCGAAAAGCATGTAAGAGGAAAATAATAGGGCGACGACGATTGTGACAACAAAGGGTACTAGGTCGGATCAGTCATGGATCTTCTGGGGTGTTAACTAACTTACAATTGTGCGCCATAGATTGCCGGAATGGTGGGCCGACACTTAAAACTATGCCAGAAAGGATATACTCATAGCAGGATACCAGAAACAAGGTGGTGTTTTCAGAATTCAACACGTTTGACTTTTCTGTATTCAAGACTGGAGGAATATACCTAATGGAGATACAATTAGCACTTTGAAGGGTTTGTTGTGCACATTACCTACCAGGGTTGTTTGCGAACCGCCTGGAAACCAATGGCCTGAATTAGTATACATATAGCAATCTGCCCAAGCAGTGGGGTCAGAACTTTTCGGGACACAAGATTCGCCGTAGGCCGTTTCTTGCATAGGGTTGAGAACGGTCCGGTCCAACCCACTAGATCATGTCAGCATTAGATTCCGACGATAACACACTACAACTTACTAAATATGGCAATAGGTAGGATCAATACAAGATCAATGAAGAGAAACTAGTGGCGAGTCAATAAAAATGACAGCCTTCATATATAAGAATGACAAACCTGGAAGTCCCCTAGATTGGAAGCCGAAGCATAGAGGAAGCTGACAGAGGTGAACTGAATCGCTGAGTAGAGACTCATGTATTTGAAACAGCTAAAGCTCGTGACAAGCGCGGCTCTTCCCTCGCTGTGATTGAGAGTCAGCAATGGCCGTAAATGATGCGAGGCAACCTACCGTATGACTTGCGGAACACAAGTGATGTCAAAGATTCGGCTTGTGAATGGAGCTGCAACTGATGCTTCCGCTTCAGAGAGCGAGATACCAACATCTGCAGCTTTCAGAGCACCGCAGTCATTGGCTCCATCACCACAAAATCCACAACAGTAGTCGATACTTTGTAGCTTCTCAACAAGCTCATGCTTCTCATCTGGCGACATTCGCGCAAAGACCTGGCCGCAAACAAGCATCTTAATATTCCAGTCAGTCAATATGTATCGATCCAGACCAAGAAATAAGCTGACCTTTTCCAATACTCCTGGCGGAGCAAAGTCGACGACCCATCGAAAAACATCACCACTGACGGCTAAGGAATATTTCCTAAGATTTGAGATGTCGTACGGAAGAGAGGCATCTGCCTCAGCAGGGGGTGGCAGCGGCTTGACATGGATCAGTATATTGCAAGCAATTTTGAGAAATGTACTTACAGTAAGTGCATGCTCATCGAGTTTGTATATACTATTATCTATACTCTCCCATGACAGACGAGCATTGGGATCTAAAAAGTTGCCTGGTGATGCCATTAGAATCAGCGCTTAGTACGAAGTTATAGACTTACCCTCAGAAAAATGAGGCACGAAACAGTGGGCAGTCTTATCAATCAGATTACACTCCCGAGCAACGCTGATAGCAGTGAGGATATTGTCTCCAGTGCACATGACTTTCCTGATGTTTGCTTCAGATAGTTCTTCCAGAACTCCGGCAGTGCTTGGCTTCAGCTTGTTCTCGAAGATAATGAAGCCAAGGAAGTCAAGACCAGACTCTGCGTCTTCACGCTTCATCTTCTGGACCTTCACCCAATTGAGCTTCTTGATATGCTTAGTTGCACAAGCAATGACTCGGAAGCCGCGGTGTGTATAGTATGCAAGAAGTTCTTCATAATCATTTGGAACTGAATTTCGATTAAATTTTGAAGTCTCGTAAGTGATTAGAGGACAACACTTACAACTCTCTGATTTGCATATTTCCTTCATGCATTCTGGTGCACCCTTGACATATATATCACAGCCCAATGATCCAAATTTCCGGACGATTACGCTTGCGCGGCGGAGCTGTGAGATGAACTCAAAGGACTTCAGAATACCAAGCTCGATAGGTGGATTCTAGCGAGGAATTAGTTACGAGAGATAAAAAAAACCTTGAAGATCGTTACTTACGTTGTTATTGTGCTGTTCCTCACCGTTCTCCAGGTCATATTCCATACCAGCTGGTGGTCTCGCAATAGAAGGTGATATCCCACCTTGTTCATCATCATCAGCCTCGCTAGGTCTCTGCTCGCCCTCCTCAAAGGTCCAGCCAGTAAATTGGAACATTTTCAGATCAAGTGGATCGCCGACAAGCTCACCATCTACAACTCGAAGAGAATGGCAGGTGGCCATTGTGTAAAGCGCTGCCTTATGTGCATCATAGGACAGGGTAGGATCTCGCTCATATGCAGCGCCAGGTAGCAGAGTAAGGGCGTCTGGTAGGATATCACTAAAGCGGTTGGATGGCTTTTGAGCCACGCGTACACCAAGTACATCTAGGCCATCTTCTGTGAGGGTGCCCGTTTTGTCAAAGCAGACAATGTCTAGCTTGCCCCCTACATTAACCCTTTGCGGGCTGATACAAAATATCTGCTTTTTCCTCAGCCTTGAGAGCGCGAAATTGGTACCGATTGTCAAGGTCGCAGGCAACGCTGGCGGAACTACAATTGTGATTAGATCCAATGCTCGCACAACTATCAAGTGGAACGCCAGATGAAGACGCACGAAATTGACGAATGAAGCGACAAAGCCTAGCATCGCGATACCTCCCATGACAGATATGTATCGGAAAGAGTCACGATAAAATTTGAAGCCTGATGGCTTTGGGAACAACATTGACCGTACAAGAGCCCCTTTAGTTGTGTTAAAGCCTGTTCTCACAGCCATAGCAAGAGCCACTGCTTCATCGTCCTTGTCATCTTGTGGTCGCCGAGCACGAACTATTTTAGTTCCACAAAACAGGAAATGCCTTGAAAGTTCAGGAGCAATTGAAGACGCAGCTAGATTAAGCAGCCTTAGAGCTTCATCATTGGCAGGCACTTTAGAAACTGGAACAGATTCGCCTAGAAATTATCAGTATTTAGTATCGAAAAAATAGATGAGTAGACCACACCTGTGAGCATGCTCTCATTGACGATGCAATCACCAGCGAGCAATATACTATCGCAAGGAAATTGTGTTAAAGCCGGATCTGTGACTTCATAAACGTCGCCAGGCACAAGCTCGCTCGATGGAATGTAGCGCCCTACTCTGTTAGCAAGTATGCAGAGGCCAATCAGGGTTGATTCCATACAAAAAGAATTTCGTAGTACGCGAACGTCGCACTCAAACCGTGAAATCTCTCGAAGCCTCTTCATAGTCTACGACACAATCAACAATATGCAAACAGGGCGTCAGAGACTGCACTTACCGAACGGGTCTCGAGGAGAGTCGTCGTAATACTCACGACGGAGATGAGGAAAATACAAGCCGCATAGTAGTAGTACTGATCCAGTGACCATAGAATGAGACTGGCTATTTGAAACACATAGAAAGGATGAAAAGCCTGCACATGTAAGCTTTTGACTGTATATAGGAAATTGTAATGCACAAACCTCATCAACAAGGAGTTGCGGAATAGTTTTCTGCTTGATATCAATAAGATTCTTTCCAAATACAAGTTCGCGATTCTCTTTTTCTTCTCCATCTATACCGGCACGAATTGTCCTAACGTCAGTCCACAATGGGTCTTTCCAACTATTAGTGAGCACAAACTTGTCTTTTAGTGGATGATACGAGAATCGCATGTATCGATAATCAAGCAGGCGAAGATCCTCAAGGATAGGATCATCGTCTTCGTCATATGAAATATAACGCCTTTCCGTGGCGCCGAAAACGGTGGATAAAGTACGTCCATATTTTTTGGAATCAATATCCTGGACGACAAATTCGCCCCATTGATTCTGTCCCAGTCAGCTCTGTTCTCATGGTTTCCAGCTAATTGGTTGCCAACCTCGATTACAACCCAAGCGCATCTTTGCAACGGATAAGGCCTTCCAATAAGGCGAACTTGCAACCTGGGCAGCCAGCGAAGAAGCAGATAACCAAGCCCAAGGGTCAGTACACAAATAGCTGTGTACAATGCGAATCCTAGTCTAGATGTTCTAAACCCAGCGACCACAATTGTTAAATCCTCGGTCACAATGTAGACTTTCTGACTGATCCGCGAATATTCCCCAAAGTCACTGCCTCCACTCCTGCCACTATCACTCCGCAGTAGTCGGTCATGTACAGATGCTCCTGACCGGCCGGAGGAGGACCTTCTCATTGTAGAGAGCTCACCAGCCTCAAGGTCAACCGAGGAGTCATCCTCTTCGAAATGTAACTCGGATTCGTCATCTACGATAGCATTATCGAACTCTGGTGGATGTGTTAGGTCCTGCTCCTCGCCTTCCTGGTAATATGTGAAGCTAGCTGTAGAGTCTGCTCGGCCTCGACGATGGGCGAAGGAAGAAATGCTACTGGGAACACTTTCGCCCATTGGCCCCGAGAACATCTCATCCTGTGCCATTTCCACCTCATCGAGGAAACTTGATGTCGACATGTTCGAGTCCCTCCTCTGCAATTGGGCGACATTCCCCCTCGCAGGCCTGGAGCCATGTGTTCGCGAGCTGCTTCGTCGCCCATGATTTATGGGTATTCCATTATTGCCATTCATTTTCGTTGTTGTTGTGGGCCACTGGCGCCCTAATATGTTATGGATAGGTTACCATCGTACTGGTAGATGTCAAACTGTGGTGATGCGAAATAGAGGACTAGTTTCCAACGATTTGTTCGAAGATAGTTAGAGCCTCTGCTCACTTTTCTTATCGGCGTATCGCAGCAAACTTGGGCCGTGAGTCTATCATTAATGTGGCGTGATTTTATTACGCCGCGCTACCAGGCTAACAAAAATCGATTTGCTCAACAACTTAAACATTGACAACCCTACGGTCCTGGCATCCCTTCACTTTCCCACGTCAAACCGCGTCTGACGTTCTTTTCGCACAGCATCCCGAATTCTTTCCTTCCACGGTCTTTTTCGAGAACCCTCGATCTGGATAATTAATCTTCAAGATGTCTGAGATACCCAAGAAACCCAATAGCCAAACCGCACCGTAAGTTCATGACCCCTCACCACTTGTCCAAGAATATCGCAAATTAATCCCACGTTACAGTACTCCTCAAAACACTCCCGCCAACAATGCCCCCATCTCGTCGCACGCTCAACAGCCCGGTGTAGGCACTATCGAGGAAGGTACGCCGATCACTTTTGCCCCTCACCGTGGATTGTTTTCATTTGCTAAATACTATAACAGAGGGTTTTGACCGCGCCGCCGCTGCATCCATCTTCGCACAAAATCCAAAGCTCGTCCAAATGATACAAGGCAAGCTTGGCTCGCTCGTTGGACGATCTTCCGGTTATGTCGAGTCCCTCCCCGCACCAGTCCGCCGCCGTGTCGCCGGTCTGAAGGGCGTACAAAAGGAACACTCAAAACTCGAGGCTGAATTTCAGGAGGAGGTTCTTGAGTTGGAGAAGAAATACTTCGCCAAATTTACACCACTTTACCAGAAGCGTGCTGAGATTGTCAATGGTGCTGTTGAACCTACTGCAGATGAGATCAAGGCTGGCGAGGAGGATGAGGAGCCAAGCGAGTCCGCACCGGCTGAGAAGTCAGAGGAGACTGCTGGAGCAGATGTAAAGGGTATCCCAGAGTTCTGGCTATCGGCCATGAAGAACCAGGTTTCTCTTGCCGAGATGATCACCGATAGAGATGAGTCTGCTCTTAAGGACTTGGTCGATGTTCAGATGGAGTATCTTGACAAGCCAGGTTTCCGTTTGATCTTCCAATTTGCCGACAACGAGTACTTCACGAACAAGACCATCACCAAGACTTACTTCTATCAAAATGAGAGCGGTTATGGTGGAGATTTCATCTACGATCACGCCGAGGGCTCAAAGATCGACTGGAAGGCCGGTAAGGACTTGACAGTTCGAGTGGAGAGCAAGAAGCAGCGCAATAAGAGTAAGTTGAATCAACACTTAGGCTTTGAATGCTAGACTGACTAAAATTATAGACACCAAGCAAACCCGAATCGTGAAGAAGACAGTCCCAACCGAGTCTTTCTTCAACTTCTTCTCACCTCCAAAGGCCCCAACAGATGATGTTGACGACGATGCAGCAAGTGACATCGAGGAGCGCTTGGAACTTGATTATCAACTTGGTGAAGATATCAAGGAGAAGCTTATCCCCCGTGCTATCGATTGGTTTACTGGCGAGGCTCTCCAATTTGAGGAGCTTGACGATGAGCTTGAGGAGGGTGACTTTGAGGACGAGGATGATGAGGAAGATGAGGAGAGCGATGATCACGATGATGAGGAAGAGTCTGACGATGATGTGAGTCAAAGCACTGCTACCTGCACTTATTTCACTAACAGAATTTTAGGATGATGCGGCAAAGCCAAAACAGGAGGCTGCCGAGTGCAAGCAAAGCTAGACGACCAACGATCTGTACTCGTATGGACTACTCATCACCGGTTCTGACATTTCACGTCTTTACTTAGTATACACAAAACAACTGCACGGCATCACATCACGGCTGCTGGACGAATTTGGGGGATTATCTGCGGGGTTGCATAGGTGTTATTTTGCCAGCATGATGATGGATGCCCACCTTTCCTTACTTCTAGACTAATCTGCTTCTTGAAGCCCTGCCCTCCTTCCGCGTCTGTACTGCATCACTTCATACATGCAAATATCGTAAAGGCGTTTCAGTAGATGTCAAATGAAAAGTTACGTTGCGAAGTTGAGACCACTGAGTGATTAGCAAAATGTAGTTGATTGCAATACTTCCGAATGGTTTTTTTTAGCAATCTATTTTCATATGTTGTGATTTTCTGGAATCCACTAGAAGACGTGGGGTGAATCTCGATGCCATGGTTGGCTCGGTGTCCGATGGCAAGGCTGACAGATCCCGAAGCCAGCAAACTCAGCCTTGCATTGACGCCATAATGGAACGAAAAACTTCTACCGGGGACTGACTCACTTGGTATTTCATATTTTTGTATTCTTCTTTGTTTCCTTCACAACAAATTGAAAAAAAATGGCTACCCAAGCAAAAGAGATCGCTTTGTCCACGAACTTGGCCTCCATGGTCGTTCCACAACATCTCAGTGTCTCAACGTCCCCCACTGCTACATTTCAGAGTCCCCCATCCAGTTTTGGTGGCTCCCATCTCACCCGCGCCACGACTGCACCGAAGCAATTGAAGCCATTCGACACAGCGGACATCAAAATCCTGCTACTAGAGAACGTGAACCAGAGTGGCAAGGATATTTTGTCCGGCCAAGGTTATCAAGTCGAAGCTTTGAAAACTTCCCTACCGGAAGATCAACTGATCGAAAAGATTCGGTAGGCCAAGATCATTTGCAAGGCGGTAATTTTTTGATCTTCTAATAAAAGTTTCGTAGCGATGTACATGTGATCGGCATTAGAAGTAAAACTAAGCTTACCGAGAAAGTCCTTCGTGAGGCAAAGAATTTAATCGTCATCGGCTGTTTTTGCATTGGTACCAACCAAGTCGATTTGGACTACGCTGCCAAGCATGGAATTGCTGTTTTCAACAGTCCATTCGCAAACTCAAGAAGTGTTGCAGAATTGGTGATTGCTGAGATCATTGTTCTCGCTCGTCAACTGGGCGATCGATCAAATGAATTGCACCAGGGCACTTGGAACAAAGTCAGCGCCAAATGCTGGGAAATCCGTGGCAAGACGCTTGGTGAGTTTAGACCTGTCTGCACCGAAATCCCCAAGACTCTCCAAAAGCTAAATTAGGGAAGGTATAATTGGATATGGACATATTGGTTCACAACTATCCGTTCTTGCCGAAGCAATGGGCATGCAGGTGATTTATTACGACGTGGTGAATCTAATGGCATTGGGAACTGCTAGACAAGTCCCAACGCTGAAAGACCTCCTCAATACAGCTGATTTCGTCACATGCCATGTTCCTGAACTACCAGAAACCAAAAACATGATTGGCACCCCTCAATTTGAGCAAATGAAGAAGGGTAGCTATCTGATCAATGCTAGTCGTGGAACCGTGGTTGACATTCCTGCTCTGATTAATGCCTCACGCAATGGCATCATTGCTGGTGCCGCCTTGGATGTCTATCCAAATGAACCTGGTGGAAATGGTGATTACTTCAATAACAGCCTCAATTCTTGGGGAGAGGATTTACGGAGCCTTAAGAACATCATTCTCTCACCCCATATTGGAGGAAGCACAGAAGAAGCTCAGCATGCTATAGGTGTAGAAGGCAAGGAATCCATCTTAAGCAAACCTAAATTCTGCTAACACTATTGCAGTGAGCGAGGCCCTTGTCAGATATATCAACTCTGGTGTTACACTCGGAGCTGTAAACTTCCCAGAAGTCAACTTACGCTCTTTGACACAGGACGAGGCAAACCATGCGAGAGTATGTCTTCCAAGTTTCGCACACTGATCGGCCTTAGTTTACAAGTAATAGGTCATCTATATCCATCGCAATGTTCCAGGTGTCTTGAGAAAAGGTACTTGGATTGTCCTGCCCAACGTCCCAATGGTGGCCACTAACTTGAGTTTAGTCAACGAAATTCTTGGCGACCACAATGTTGACAAGCAAATCACTGATAACAAAGGAGATGTATGATCAGTGTTCCAAACATCGTAGACAAAGCTAACAGATGAATAGGTCGCATATCTTATGGCTGACATCAGCGATGTTCAGACAAGTGATTTGAAGGAGATTTCTGATAACTTGGAGGCATTAAGCTGTAAGTGCCAAATCGGTTATCACTTTCATAAGCTAACGGTAGCGGCAGCCCGAATTTTGACTCGAGTTCTTTATTAATTGGATTGGATTGGATTGGAAAATTGCATAGACAGGGAAAAGTGCCCGGAAGCTGCATTCAACAGGAGCAGTAGGCGTCAGTGGATACCGGTACTTGTCCTTTCAACAAATAAAGGATAGACTTCTACATGAGGCACAAGATACATTCAAGAAGTTTATTTTGGCCTTGGAAGTATTCGAAACTACTCGGGAAATCACATTTTGCTGCTTGCCTTGCTTTATATGGTGAAAAGAGCTCCGAAGAAAAACACGTGGCTGCACCTAGTGAGCCATGTGAAGTGAAGTCAGGGATGAGCAAGAATGCTTGGCCATTATTGACATTACGGAGTACACAACGTGAGCACTTTTGCTCAGAACAACGGATCGCCGATCACACTATCACCACATTTCGACGAGCAGACTATTGAACCCGCCCTGGTGCACCTTGAATCCATCCGAACAGTTGAGCCTAGCTAGAGCCTAGTCAACTTCAAAAAGACGGCTTGTCTTGGCTGAACCCCAGTTCTTCGGTATCCAGTTTCGCCAGTCTATCGATAGATTCGTGGACACGTGAAACCTGAAACGTAGCTCATATGTTGGGACCAACACTGTATTTGTTGGTTCATTTTGTATGATTTTTATAGCTTTAGACTATGTGAATAAGGTCTTCATCAGATGCAAATGGAATTAATTGTCCAGCTGACTGTCAGCATCCGTATTTGATATTCTGCAGCAAAAACAGTTGAGACTTCAAAACAGATGGAGGGAACTTCCTAGTGCGGTGAGTAAGCTTCGTGAACTCCGTGTGCATCATAAGGTCGACCGGCAATTGAAAACGTCTGAAGCTGAGAAGGACTCATTCACCTCTGTTGCATGAACCTCACTTCACATTTGGTGGAGAATCTTAGAGAATCCCTATTGCTCCAAGCTGTCTAGACGTTCAAATTCCTGACTGCCAGGGTTGTCCAAGCCAAAAGTGCAAAATAGGGGGCTGCCCTGAGAGCGGTGCTGCAGGCGCTAGTACCAACCTACCCTTGCGAACGCGACCGGGTAGAAGCAATTATTCTGTTCCTGCCATCCTCCGACATCAACTCCTGACTTGATCTCAATGAACTTGTTTGCCGCCAAACTGCAAAGACCGCCAGCCTTCTGCAGTGGCCCAGCTTCAAATTAAAATAAATACATTTCTCCTCCACGACCCCTGACAACAGCCGCCGGGTTGATGCAGATTGTAGGTGTGCCGCTTCGACCAGATTGTTTGACCGTTGAAGGACGGTGAGAAGAGGGTGACGGCGACAAGAGGATTTCGATATTTCCTCGATGGCGCATCAGTATGATGTCGGCACAAAAGCCTGGCAACCGGATGTTACGGAGGGATGGGTTGCTTCAGAGGTCACTTCGAAAACGAGCGATGGGACTAAGGTGTCCCTCGTCTTCAGTCTTGAAAATGGAGAAGTAAGTGCTGCAAGAACACCACTGGTCGAGAGAAGTGTCGCTGACTACCGTGTGCAAACATAGACCAAGACGATAGAAACGACTGAAGAGGCTTTGGCCTCGGACGACCAGTCGAAGCTCCCTCCATTGATGAACCCAACCATGCTAGAAGCCAGCGATGATTTGACTAATTTATCACATCTTAACGAGCCTGCTGGTAAGGATCTTTCTGAATTGGGTCACTTAGATTAGCGTGCTAATATGGAGCACAGTACTACAAGCTATCAAACTTCGTTATTCGCAGAAAGAAATATACACATACAGTGGCATTGTTCTTATCGCAACAAATCCTTTCGCAAGAGTAGATTCATTATATGTGCCCGGTATGGTACAAGTCTATGCTGGCAAGCAACGAGCAACACAAGCGCCGCATCTATTCGCCATTGCGGAGGAAGCTTTCGCGTAAGTAATCTCCAGTGGGGATTCATGATATTATATACTAATACCTATTATAGTGATATGTTACGAAGTGGGAAGAATCAGACGGTCGTGGTCTCCGGAGAATCTGGTGCTGGAAAGACAGTTAGCGCCAAATACATCATGCGATACTTTGCAACAAGAGAGTCGCCAGATCAACCTGGCACGAGGACGAAGAGGGGAACAGAGCAAATGAGTGAGACCGAGGAGCAAATTCTTGCTACAAATCCTATCATGGAATCTTTTGGTAATGCGAAAACGACACGAAACGACAACTCATCACGATTTGGGAAATATATCGAGATCATGTTTGATGAGAAAACAAGCATCATTGGTGCTAAGATTCGAACATATCTTTTGGAGCGGTCGAGGCTGGTGTTTCAGCCACTGAAGGAAAGGAATTACCACATTTTCTACCAGCTGTGTGCAGGAGTCTCAGATAGCGAGCGTCAGGCGTTAGACCTCCTGCCAGTGGAGCAATTTGACTACCTCAATCAAGGTAGTTCGCCAACAATCGAGGGAGTAGATGACAAGGCTGAGTTCGAGGCACTTAAGAAGGCAATGTTTGTCATTGGAGTGGATGCTGGGCAGCAAACCGAAATCTTTAAGCTTCTTGCAGCACTCCTGCATCTCGGGAACGTCAAAATTACCGCGTCTCGAACGGATTCAGTATTGGCTCCAACAGAGCCTTCTCTGGAGAAAGCTACCGCCATTCTTGGTGTTGATCCCGTCGAGTTCGCGAAATGGACTGTAAAGAAGCAGTTGATCACAAGAGGTGAGAAGATCACCTCGAACCTGACTCAACAGCAAGCGACTGTCGTCCGAGATTCAGTCGCCAAATTTGTATACTCTAGTCTCTTCGACTGGTTAGTCGAAAACATTAACCGTGCACTGGCAACGGATGATGTCTTGAGTAGAGTGAAATCTTTCATAGGCGTTCTAGACATCTACGGTTTCGAACATTTCGCCAAGAACTCCTTCGAGCAGTTTTGTATCAATTATGCCAACGAAAAGCTTCAACAGGAGTTCAATGCCCACGTCTTCAAGCTAGAACAAGAAGAATATCTCAAGGAACAAATTGACTGGACATTCATCGATTTCTCAGACAACCAGCCTTGTATCGACTTGATCGAAGGCAAATTGGGTATTCTCTCTCTGTTAGATGAAGAATCCAGATTACCTATGGGTTCTGACGAGCAATTCGTCACAAAGCTACACCATAACTACGCGGCGGACAAGAACAAGTTCTATAAGAAGCCTCGTTTCGGAAAGTCTTCTTTCACAGTTTGCCATTACGCTGTTGACGTCACATACGAGTCGGACGGTTTTATCGACAAAAATCGTGATACTGTTCCAGATGAACACATGGCAGTATTGAGAGCTTCATCAAATAAGTTCTTGGGCCAGGTCCTGGATGCAGCGTCCGCAGTACGAGAAAAGGACTCTGCTTCGGCATCATCCGCTGCAGTGAAACCTGCTGCTGGGCGCAGAATTGGTGTTGCGGTGAATCGTAAGCCAACTCTAGGGGGTATCTTCAAGTCGTCCTTGATTGAGCTGATGCATACGATCAATGGCACCGATGTTCACTATATTCGCTGCATTAAGCCTAATGAGAGCAAGGAGTCGTGGGTGTTTGAAGGGCCCATGGTTCTCAGCCAACTTCGAGCTTGTGGTGTTTTGGAAACTGTCCGAATCAGTTGCGCGGGTTATCCTACCAGATGGACCTACGAAGAATTTGCTCTCCGATACTACATGCTGACCCCATCGTCTGCCTGGACTTCAGAAATTCGGGACATGGCCAATAAGATTTTGACGAAAGCTTTGGGAACAAGTAATGGCCAGGGTCTTGACAAGTATCAACTTGGCTTGACGAAGATCTTCTTCAGGGCTGGCATGTTAGCATTCTTGGAGAACCTCCGAACAAATCGACTCAACGACTGTGCTATTATGATACAGAAGAACTTGAAAGCTAAATACTACCGCCGCAAGTACTTGGAGGCTAGAAGTGCCATCCTCTTGTTCCAGTCCGTAAGTCGAGCTCACCTTGCTCGCAAACGGGCACAAGAAACCAGAAAGATTAAGGCTGCCACCACAATCCAGAGAGTCTGGCGTGGACAAAAGCAAAGGAAGAGCTTCCTCGTCATTCGCAACAATGTTATTCTGGCACAAGCTGCTGCCAAGGGTTTCCTTCGACGACGGGAGATTATGGACACTCGTCTAGGTAATGCTGCCATCTTAATCCAGAGGAGCTGGCGTTCAAGACGACAGATGAAGTCTTGGAGACAGTATAGACGTAAGGTCGTTATCATCCAAAGTTTGTGGAGAGGTAAACAGGCCCGACGCGGATACAAGAAGGTCCGTGAAGAAGCACGTGATCTCAAACAGATCTCCTACAAGCTTGAGAACAAGGTCGTTGAACTCACACAATCGCTTGGTAGCATGAAGCGCGAAAACAAGGCTCTTCTCAACCAAGTTGAGAACTACGAAGCCCAGATCAAGTCTTGGAAGAACAGACACAACGCCTTGGAAACTCGATCCAAAGAGCTTCAGGGAGAGGCCAACCAAGCTGGTATTACTGCTGCACGCCTGTCCGCCATGGAGGAGGAAATGAAGAAGCTTCAAATTAACTTCGATGAGTCCGCCGCCAACATCAAGCGTCTCCAGGAAGAGGAGAAAGAGCTTCGCGAAACTTTAAGAAAATCCACCGAAGAGCTTGAAACCACTAAACAAGCAAGCCTTGACCACGAATCTGAGAAGATGAACCTCAGACAACAGCTAGTGGATCTCCAAGATCAGCTTGAACTTGCGAAGCGAGCAGTGCCTATTATGCCCACCAACGGTGAGCTTGCAAATGGTACCGCTGCCCAAGTACCATCCAACGGTCTCATCAACCTTGTCTCCTCCAAGAAGCCCAAGAGACGAAGTGCCGGTGCAGAGCCTCGTGAGATTGACCGCTTCAGTGGAGCTTATAACCCACGGCCGGTCTCCATGGCAGTCACTGGCAGTAGCCTTAATCGCCAGGCTCTTCCTGGCTCGGCCTTCTCCCCAGGTGTTGACAACGTCGAATTTGAGCTCGAGAACCTCCTTGCTGATGAGGACGGTTTGAACGACGAAGTGACAATGGGTTTGATTAGAAATCTCAAGATCCCTGCGCCCACAACTACACCACCACCAACTGACAAGGAAGTTCTCTTCCCATCCTACCTCATCAACTTGGTGACCTCAGAGATGTGGAATAATGGCTTTGTTAAAGAGTCCGAGAGATTCCTCGCAAATGTCATGCAGTCAATTCAACAAGAGGTCATGCAGCACGATGGCGAGGAAGCCATTAATCCTGGAGCTTTCTGGCTGTCGAACGTGCACGAGATGTTATCGTTTGTGTTCCTCGCCGAGGATTGGTATGAGGCACAGAAGACCGATAATTACGAATATGACCGTCTCCTGGAGATTGTTAAGCACGACCTTGAAAGCCTCGAGTTCAACATTTACCATACCTGGATGAAGGTGCTCAAGAAGAAGTTACAAAAGATGATCATCCCAGCCATCATTGAATCACAATCGCTTCCCGGCTTTGTCACCAATGAGAGCAATCGATTCCTCGGCAAACTTCTCCAGAGTAACTCTGCTCCTGCCTTCAGCATGGATAACCTCCTAAGCCTGCTCAACAATGTCTTCAAGGCAATGAAGGCTTATTACCTTGAAGATTCTATTATCACCCAAACCGTCACAGAATTGCTCAGATTGGTTGGTGTTACTGCTTTCAACGATCTCCTGATGCGAAGAAACTTCCTCTCGTGGAAGCGTGGTCTGCAAATCAATTACAACATCACTCGAATTGAGGAGTGGTGCAAGAGCCATGACATGCCCGAGGGTACTCTGCAGTTGGAGCATCTTATGGTAGGTCTGATAATTATCTTATCCAAGCATATACTAATTTCGCTGTAGCAAGCAACCAAGCTCCTTCAACTGAAGAAAGCCACTTTGAACGATATTGAAATTATCCAAGATATCTGCTGGATGTATGTTACCATATTCCTTCCGTCGTGGTCTAATGACACTAACTGTGGACAGGCTGTCACCCAACCAAATCCAGAAGCTATTGAATCAATATCTGGTCGCTGATTATGAACAGCCCATCAATGGTGAAATTATGAAGGCAGTTGCTTCCAGAGTCACAGAAAAGAGCGATGTGCTACTACTCACTGCTGTGGACATGGATGACAGTGGACCATATGAGATCGCGGAGCCGCGTGTTATCACCGCTCTTGAGACCTACACCCCTTCATGTGAGTAGCGTTCTATTCGTTGAACATTGTAGCGTTACTGACTGCTATCAGGGCTTCAAACTCCGCGCTTGAAGCGCCTGGCGGAAATCGTCTCTGCGCAGGCCATTGCACAACAAGAGAAAATTGATTATCCTCTTGAGGAGAGCAACGAAATCACTGATGATGAGATGAATGGGCAATAAGCAGTCTCGCATGACTGCAGGCTCCATGCTCAAATAAACGGTATGCGAGCGCTAATGACTCCTTCGCTTCTCTGTACTATTTTCTCCCTGGCCGCTTGGAGGATCTTTTGCGCTTGGCCTGTAAAACCTTTTGTATATGAAAGGATGGATCCACCTTTGTTAGCGATATTTGCACATCATGTGGGATTAGTTATCTGCGGAATGATGGCACATGGGACATCTAGTGCATCTGTACAATCATCTCCGTTGGCGTTGAATCTGTTTCAGGAAATGGTGCAGTGAAAGAGAATCTTTCGCTTTTTCCCGGGCGAAGAAGGATACAGGAGTATACTTAAGCGTCTGCCACATTAATACTCGGGAGACGTCTTGAATCAGATGAATTCCCATTTTCAAATCCCATTGCAGCAAACGTGACAATGACCTAGACCTATGCGATTGTCACGGCAAGCTTTTAATTGTAGTCTTTACTTCCAAAGCACGATTGAAGCATAGCTATATTGACATGCGAACTTCCCATCAGGTTCCTGGTGACTTCATCCGCGTCCGGATAACCTTGTCCACCGACCTCGCCAAACTTCAAATTTATAAAATATCCCAAAAATCTCTCTTGGTGGAAGGTACTATCAAATTGACTTACATGAGCGAAAGTTTCGTCGGCTAAAGTTGAGGATCGAAGCTCTCTCAAACAAGACTAGCTCATTTTCCTAATCTCTTATCGATAAGCACGATAAGACATCATTTTCCTGTCTGCTACAGAAAAAATCGTAGGAAAGTCGACAGCGCGAACACAGAATACACACGAAAGATGGCACGGAAGCAGCCCAACATCATCGTCACCGGTACGCCTGGGGTTGGCAAGACGACACATTGCGAGATGCTAGCGGAGAGTACGGGGTTGAAGCATTTAAGTGTCAATGAGGTGGTGAAGGAGCGGGGGTGTCATGATGGGTTTGATGAGGAGTTTGGGAGCTGGATTGTTGATGAGGATAAGGTATGTCTTTGGTGGGTCACTGGAATGACTTGAAACATTCCGGGGAATGTGGAGTGTTCTTGAGATTGTGCTAACTGGTGGATTTTGAATTTGCAGTTACTTGATGCGATTGAAGATGAGGTTAAACAAGGAGGCTACATAATCGATTGGCACGCCTGCGATCTGTTTCCTGAGAGCTGGATCGATCTTGTGGTTGTGCTAAGGGTGGATTCGACGTTGTTGTATGACAGACTTAAAGCAAGGTAGGTCGAAATCAGCACTGTGTGGGTTGCGAAACACTAAGTGAGTGCTAGGGACTATGCCGAAGCCAAACTTCAAGAGAATCTAGATTCGGAAATCATGGAGGTACTACTACAAGAAGCGAGGGAGAGCTATGCGCAAGAGATCGTGATCGAGTTGAGGAGTGATACCGCGGAGGAGATGGAGGGAAATGTAGAGAGAATCGAGGGGTGGTTGAAGCAGTGGAAGAAAGATAATGCGGAAAACTAGTAACAGACAAGAATAAGGAAGAGTAATCTCTCTCTTTTTGTGGAAGATGGAAGGCTCTTGCTTAGTCCATGGTCTATGATCTATGATCTACCCTTCCTAGGTCGAGAAGGTAGTTCAAGATTCCTCTTTCAGCCACATCTCGAGCTTCTCGAGGGCTTTGAAGCGGTGGGAGATCTTATTCTTCTCGACCTTGTCCATTTCCGCATATCTGAATCTGTCAATAAGAGTCCTGGGGTAGAGAAAAGAGGTGTACATACGTTTGGCCTTCATACTCGAAGATCGGGTCCCATCCTTGAAAGGTAATTAGTGGCTGGGGCATCAAAAGCGAAAGCCATGCTCTTACCAAATTGGCCAGGGCCTCTTGCTGGTACTATCTTACCCTGCAGTAGTTCGTCAGAAAATATATCAAACTTGGCAAATGAATGGTATGCAGTAAAGCAAGCTTACATCTGTGCGACCTTGGAAAATGATTGGCTCGTGGCCAGGTCCTTCTGAATACGCAAAGGTGCATACAGCCTGTGCAGATTTGTCGGAATAGGCAGCGAGGAGATTGTTCAATCCTTCATGGCCAAGGGCTTCCAGGAACCATTTTCTAATGCAGAGAATATGTTGTCATTTTCTATCCTAATTAGGTTTCGGAGTGAATTTTGGAGGTGCATACATGTATGGTCCGGGCAGCTCTTTGAGCGCATTGAAGCATAAACATGTGTCCTCTACCAAAACTGGGCCTTTGATCTGTGAACTATAAGCATTCCGACTAATCTGAAGAAGAAAGAAATTGGACTTGCAGCATCAGCAGCTCTTCGGCACTTGTCAGCGGAAATCTCCTCGACAGTGCCTTGTATCTCGACCAAGTCAAGAGCTTGGCTTTGCAAGTCAACTCTATCCCCGAGGATAGCCTTGACCTCAATGAGCTTATTCTTGTTTCCAGTTATGAAGTTGAGTGTCTTAGGGGCCATTTTGAAAATAGTTGTTAAGCTCCGCTTGTAATTGCGATTGTGTTATATACGAGTACGAGAAGAAAGGATACCTTTCGGTACAGAAACCTGGCGAAGCTGATTGGCGCGTTGAAGCAGGGTCTTAAATAATCCTTGTCTATGGCGCAGCATCCTCCTTTCTCCGTTTTCCACATCACCTTTCATCAGCCACAGGAACTTACTACTAGATTAAGCTTACCGCTAGACAACGACACTTCTACACAACATCCCACGGAGTCACGCAATTGAAATCAGGCAGTGATACCGACACGTTACAGAGGCTGAATATATTACAACAACTGAGATAATGGGAGCCACTATGTAACCTGTTCATGTGTCCGGGTAATTCGCTTGCATCTCTCGTGTATCTGCGTGCAGGAAGCGTCCCAAAGAAAAGTTTGTCACCTCCGTAAGTATAAGGAGATTCTTTTCTGAGCTTCGTTCCTCGTGTCAAATTATACTTTCTAATCATGTTGAAACAGTTTATCAGATCTCAGTGGGACCTCATCATGGAGGATGATTTCTATGGGTCAAGTTCCAATGGGACGGCTCCTCCTGTTGATTTAGGAACACTTATCTGGGGAACGATTGTGGACTTTTTGACATCGCCAAATGTTGTTCTTGCCTTGATTCTGGGTCCATTCATCATCGCTATCTTAACTCGATACATGAGCGGACGACCAGCCGGAAAAGGTACCAACAAGATTGCTTGGAGAGTGCCTTATTGGATTCCATTCATCGGGCATGGATTCTCCTTGTGAGTTAACATATTTCAAGGCATGGGATATCACTAATGTTGACAGTCTCTGGGATCCCACAAAGTTGATGAAGGAGGCAAGGTGAGATGATATCTTCCCTGCAGTGAGAACACAGCTGAAAGAGATTACAGAGAGCAGAGCCCACATGGAGTGTTCTCGTTGTATCTTGGAGGGACGACACACAACATCAGTAAGTCTCTTTTTCCAGATGCCTCAAATCTGTGTACCACCAACACCTCTCGCTAACGCACCTGACAGTTTCTGATCCAAATCTCGTTCGCAGGTTAGAATGCAAGATGGTACACCCGGTTGGCGTGGCTAATATGGCACAGTGTTATGGCCCAAAGAGAATCAATAGTTCAGTTCTCACCAGTTGCCTGGCAAATCATAGTGAAGGTGGGAATTTCTCAAATGCCTAGAGAACACATTCTAAAAGTGATCCAGTTTTTCGGTATACCAGAAGAAAGCAAAGTTAAATATGACAAAGCTTGGGAGGTACTTGGTCCCGCGTTGTTATTGTCATTTGTCTTTGGCTGACTAGGCCAGGAATTGAACTCCACTCTCGGGTCGTTAATGAGAGATCCAGGCCTCAGTGATCTACTGGGACAAACAGTCAAAAATATTGAAAAGAATGTCTCAGAAATGGTTACATTTGTCCACAGCGAGATTGACCTCCAACCGTGGGAGAAATTTGGCAATGCTTCACTCATCTCAGATACGGAAACTGAAGTTGATCTCATGGCCCTGATGCGAGACATGATGGGTCATGCATCGATCCCAGCAATGCATGGAAGTGCTTTCTTGCAAAAGTACCCGGAACTTTTGCATGAGATATACGACATGGATAAAGGAATGATGTACTTTTTACTCGGCGTTCCAGCACTTACACCATTACCAGCATCGATTAAAGCTCGCATTGCTCGCTCGAATATCTGGCAGGCTTTAGATGATCAACAAAGAGCTTTGGATGCCCATGCCGAAGGCAAACATGTGGACTCTAGTTGGGGTGACATGGAAGATATCAGTGTTTTTACCAGGAAACGAAACGAAATCTATAGAAGTGAGCTATGAACACATCATAACAATCTTCACGACTGACATCGGTAGAATACGGATTCAAAATAGGAGAACGTGGAGAGCTTAGTGTGAGCCATTTCACCTTTGCTCATTCTTATGAACTAACTCGGGTCAGATATTATGGGCGCTAGCTGTCAACTCATCTCTTCTTGTCTATTGGCAAATTCTCTACATCTTGTCCACCCCCGGTCTTGTCGAGCGACTTAGAGATGAGATTGCTCCTTACGCAAGTGTCACCAAACCCGTATCAATTGGAAAAATATCCGAAGCTCCCCGCCTCAAAATCTCAGCTGACAGTCTCGCCAAAAACTGTCCCTTGTTAAAAGCTACGTATTTCGAAGCTCTAAGACTTACAGATCAGCCCTGGTCAGTCAGAACTCTTGCGGGGGATGTCGTGATTTCAGAAGAGGGCGGACCTGAGAACGCCAAGGATGGATACCTGTTGAGGCAAGGGGAGTATATCACTTTACCACATGATATGCATATGAAAGATCCCGTCTACTTCCTGGACCCAGACAAGTTTGAGCCAGAGAGGTTCATGGCGAGAGATGACGAGGGCAAAGTTACCGTCGACATGGGAAGTATTGTGAGTAGCCTAATCCTTGACCTAAAAGCTGCTTTCGTCATCAGCGAAGAGCAAAAATCATGATATCAGAACATGCTAATGACTGATTTTTCAGAGACCATACGGTGGCGGGCCGTCTCTTTGCAAAGGACGCTTACTCGCTGAGCGTGAATGCTTAGCTCTTATTGCAGGAATTCTAGCATTCTGGGATATCGAGCCAGCAGAAAACAAGAAAAAGTGGGTTGTACCTCCACAGCAGAAAACTACGGCTGTATCGAGGCCGATGCATGAGACCAGAGTCAGGATTCGGAGGAGAGTATTCGATTGGGATAAGGAGAGCTAGGCACCAAGGCACTCTAATATGAGACTGTCAATTGCGGCTGGATATTGGAAGCCACTCTCAAAGTAGCTTTTCCGGGGAAGAAAAATTGCTGCATGCAATCATCGATCATTTTGTATTATGCATAGAACCTGTAATGCGTTCACTAATATACAAGCAAGCCTGAGTTATACATACTCCTTCAGAAATTTCGCTAGAGACAGATCAGTTATAAAACTTACGTGCCATTGCTTTAATACATTCAACCGCTTAAGACAGGGTGTGTTTTCAAGGCTAGTGAGGAAAAGGAAAGGGGTTCGCGGTAGAGACAGTTTCCCATCCAACTTGGCCATAGAAGCGTGCTGTCATCAACTCGTTACAAGAAAATGGCGACATATTGTTTGAAAATGTACTTGAGCATAGAGCTTCTCAAGATATGTCTTGTTACATGAGAATAGTTGAAGCGAGGAAAGTTTCCCTTGCTCGCTTGCGAAACAATGGAACGCTAGCGACATGCAACAAAACACCATCATCCTTCCTAACAAAGCAACGCTAATATAATAGCGTCGGCAAGTTCCACGGGACGGCACCCTCGAATGACGGCAGGAGAAGCAAAAATATTATTTTTTCGTGTATATACCAATAGCATGCTAGTCGAAGTGCAACAAACCTTTCCTGCTTTCCTGATTGCTACAAGACCTTGTTGCTTTCTTGCCAAGTGCCTTAGCACGCCGTTTCTTGAGACGTCTTGGTAGACAGCCCTCAAGGTTACTTATCTGGTGACAGGCGTTACACTCGAGCATTTTAACTCAATGTAACTTCCCCACTATGCTTAGAAATAGGCAAGAAACATCACTCTTCTACACAGTATCAGAAAAGATGTTTGGTAATTTTAACATCTTTCTTGTTTGATATTGAAGGAACCAACATGAACGCCTTTTGACCTACCCTGCAAAACCTGCAGCAAGTATGATACATCACAACGCCAGAGCCAACTATGCAAGATCAAACACCCTATCCTGGTTTTTGATCGAACGTGCTGAACATAAACAATCCAATCATTCGCTGTCATCACTGTCCGCCTTCTTTCCTCCCTTCTTTTCCTTCTTCTCTTTCTTCTCCTTCTTCTTTCGCTTTCTCTCGGCCTTTTCTTCTGCTGTCTCGCCCTCATGGCGCTTTCGTTTCTTTCCGCTCTCATCGGCACCATTGCTAATCATTGATACATCGGCATCCACTGCTGGTACTGCAGATACTGCCGTGACGTCTTCCGCAGAGGTGATCTGAGCGACTGGAGCCGCCGTAGTACCGTCGAGTGGGGCATTGTAGTCTTTGTATTCGGTGTTCCACTTGGCTGGTGTTGCCTCATTTGGTCGACCATATTTATCGAGCTTGCCGTCAGACTTCATCTTTTTCTTTTCCAAAGCAACAGGACCCAAACCCCATCTTCTTGGGTACAAATCTCTCTCCATGATACAACGCTTGACCTTTGCAACGACTCCATGGTCACAAGTTGTGAGCTCGACAGTCGACATTTGCGCAATACCAAGAGCAATGGCCTCTCCCTTCGTAGTCATTAACACAACCTCCTCATGAACCTCAATACCAGCCTCTGTCATATTCATTAGCAAATTCATTTTCTGTTGGACTACTCAAAGGACTCACCATATCTCAACAAGCCGGGAATCATTAGCTTAGCACCATAACAGACAGCGTTGACTGCACTATCCTTGACGACAATTCTCTTGTAAGTAGTAAGGAGCGTCTCAAGTGGTGAGATAACCTTTCGTAGATAGGACTCGTCGCGAGTGTTGTCTTGCATCCATTGAGCATCCAAAACATCGTGTAGTGTGACCATACCCGAGTTCTCATCCATTGCTCCACTTCGCACTCTTCGCAGCTCCTGCATGTGTGCACCAACCCCAAGAAGTAAACCCAAATGAACGCAAAGTGTTCGGATATATGTACCAGCTTCACAGCTAACCCAGAAAACGCCCAAATGCCTATCGTTATCGAACTCGTAAAGCTTGCTCTCGTGGATGGTTCGAATTCGCAACTGTCGCTTGACGGCAGAGATAAGAGGTGGTCGTTGGAAGAGGGCACCTGTCAATGTTTCGAGAGCGCGCGCAAATTGAGCTTCACCGCCAGGTAACTTGTCGTGTAATCTAATGACGCACACATACTCCTTTCCGGCACCTTGTTGCGACTTGACCAATCTTGTTGCACGATCGATACAGACAATCAAGCATCCAGTAACTTTAGGATCGAGAGTACCACTGTGACCTGTCTTCTCAACTCTATGCATCGCATTAGTCCATACTTGTGCGAGATTTCAATGGTTGACAAGAGTTTCCTACCTAAGCATACGCTTCACCCATGCGACGACTTCGTGACTGGAGGGGTTCGAGGGCTTGTCGAGATTTATAACGCCAGAGCTGATATAAGACTTCAGGTCGCGCTTGAGCGGGGTACAGCCATTGGGAATTGGAGTGAAATGGCCAGTGCGAACAAGTACTGGAAGCTTTTGTCAGCATTCTCTCTGTGAAATTGAGACATTTGCACCTTACAATTGTTGTAGTTCTTGAGAAGCAACGGCCAAGAGCTTGTGTCAACTACTGGAGTTGTAGCTTCTGGTTTGATGGTATAGTCATCGTCTTTTTGCGCTACGACCATGGCCATTTTGACGGTTGGAGAGGTCAAAAGGCTTTCGTTTCTATGTGGTTGTTGTGCGCGCGTTGCTGCTTGTCAAATTCTATATGAACTCGAAATCTTTCTCAAGAGCTTCTTTAAATTTTACCGAAGCTAAAATTTGGTGGAGTGGCTAGCACCAATCGAGCCGTAGCGTCCACATCACGTGCAAAGCCGGAACAACTTTGGTACTTCGAATGCATTGAAAATAATCAGACATTTAATTTTGCTATATCGCTTCTCGAAACTGGTTTTCTTTCGAGATATGTTGCCCCTGAAAATAGAGATAGAGATGTTCCAAAGGAATAGGTATAAAGAGGTAATGTCGTCCCAGAACAGCACGTACACATAACATAGACATCACTAAAAACGAATACAACGATTGTCCAGCCCATAAAGCAATTTCCATTCAGCGCCCATATCACCCGCCCGTGTATATTTCGCTAATACAGATACAAATTATGATTGGAATCTCAACCGAGTCTCTGACCAGACCCTCGAGTCTTCCAAGAGTCAGGGAGAGGCCCACTGCTACTACCTTCCTTCTCTTTCCTCTGAGGTTGAGCAATTGAAGTACCATATCCCCTATGAGTGACTGTAACAGTCTTTGTCTCCCACAATCGCCTAATGAAGCCTGGGGTGGGCAAGAGGTTGCGGCCACCACCAAATTCGGGCCACAGCCGGGTCAAGAAGTCATGCAAATGAGCTGCAACTAGGCCACATGCCCCACAGATCGCTGCGGTTTTACCGTTCATGAGCCATGATATCATGATGATGGCGTACGGCATCATCACCGCAGGAATATTTATAACGTAAAGTGTAGCCATTTGTCCGCTATCATCTTGGCACGATGTGTACAGCACTGCGATGATCAACGCGGAGGTATAAAATCCTGGCCCCGTTATGTAGTAGCACAAGCCCTAGGCATCGTTAGATGGTACCATGTAACGTAAATAGAATTAAACATAATGTTGAAATAATGTAGGGAGCTACAACCACCCGAACGAAGTTGGCGAATCGATACGAGTTTATTCTCAAGAACTTCCCACCATGCCCACACCGCAAACTGGCCCTTTGGATTGATTGCGAATGACGGACCAGTTGAAGTGCAGGGGTAATCTTCCTCAATTTCAGGAACCGCAATAGCTGGGATAATGCGCTACGCGGGCAGATAATTTGAGGTGCAAAGAGGATAATCGCGACGAAGGTGAATAATGAGATTAGGCTTACCAAAGATACGGTGCAGACAAACACGATGTATGTGAAGAAGTCACCAGGTAGCGAGAATTTTGGTGAGGACCTCTCAAGCTTCGCAGTATATGTGTAAAGCATATAAGTGTCAAAGATGACACCTAGATCCTTGCTTGTCAAGAAGAAGCATGTTGCGACTGACCACACAAATGGTGGGAATTGCGCGAAGAAGGGAGGGTAGAAGACGAAGTAGTGGGATGATAGCATGCCAGTGTAAACTCCGAGAGAGATCACGAAGGTCGAGGCAGCAATGGTCCTGCACTGCATCAGCATCAGTACCTTAAATTGAGAAGCGGGGATGGGAAGAAGGAAGCTTACCTAGCAATCGGCGGACACTGATTGAAGTAGTCGATGGCCGACATATTTGCGGTGCAGCTTTGAACAAGTCGGCAGAGGTGTTTGAAGCTCAGAAGTGAGATGAAGAGAAAGGAATGGAGGAGATCGGAAATGCAAAGGTGTTCTTTCTTGAAGTTGACAAATTCGGCTAACGTTAGCGTGGCTTGTGCGGTGTTTAGCTCCAGAGGGCAAGGCCGGTAACAAGGGCCCTCGGAGCGCCGATTACGGCCCGCATTTGAAAAAAATTACCCCACCAGCATTTCACTGACCGAATGAGTCTTGCAGAAGAGGGGCATCGATCTTCTACAAATAATATATTCCCAACTTAATACCGTCTTATTGTTCAAAGAAGATACAGTAATTATGGCTGGGACAAAGTAAGTATTTCGAGTGGTCAATGTCTGGACAAATTCTGACACCATACAGGAAAGTGCTCATGCTTGGTGCTGGGTTCGTCACACGTCCCACCCTTGATATCCTCAGCGATGCTGGCATCGATGTTTCTGTTGGTGTGTAAAACCTCTAGAGTAGATTGAGGGTTTTTTCTGATAAATCTTGAAGCTTGCAGAACTCTTGAAAGTGCAGAAAAGCTCTCGGAAGGTGTCAAAAATGCCTACCCTATCTCCCTCGATGTTACAGATGACAAAGCTCTCGATGCTGAAGTTGCAAAGCACGATCTCGTCATCAGTTTGATCCCATATACCTTCCACGCAACCGTCATCAAGTCAGCAATCCGAAATAGGAAGAATGTTGTCACAACCAGCTATGTTTCTCCAGCAATGATGGAGTTGGAGAAGGAGGCCAAGGAGGCAGGCATCACAGTTATGAACGAGATTGGTCTTGACCCTGGAATAGATCACTTGTATGCCATCAAGACAATTGAGGAAGTACATGCTGCTGGAGGAAAGATCAAGTCGTTCTTGTCATACTGTGGTGGTCTGCCAGCTCCAGAGGCTTCAGACAACCCACTGGGTTATAAATTCTCTTGGTCTTCCCGTGGTGTCTTGTTGGCATTGAGAAATGCCGCCAAGTACTACAAGGACGGCAAGATCGTTGAGATCGAGGGCAAGGAGTTGATGGGTACCGCCAAGCCATATTTTATCTACCCTGGATTTGCGTTCGTCGCCTATCCAAACAGAGATTCAACTCCATACAAGGAACGATATAATATCCCAGAAGCAGACACTATCATCAGAGGTACTCTTCGATACCAAGGATTTCCAGAGTTTGTCCGAGTCTTGGTTGACATGGGATTCTTGAGCGATGAAGCACAAGACTATCTCAAGCAGCCAATCTCATGGAAAGAGGCTACCCAGAAGATCCTTGGTGCATCCTCCAACACAGAGCAAGACCTCAAATGGGCCATCTCCTCTAAGTCCACATTCAAGGACACGGAGGAAAAAGAACGAATCATTGCTGGTCTCCGTTGGGTCGGTGTATTCTCCGACGAGAAGATCGATCCTCGTGGCAACCCACTTGATACCCTCTGCGCCACCTTGGAGAAGAAGATGCAATTCGAGAAAGACGAGCGCGATTTAGTCATGCTCCAACACAAGTTCGAGATTGAGAACAAGGATGGCAGCAAGGAGACTCGTACCTCGACTCTTGTCGAGTATGGTGATCCAAAGGGTTACTCTGCCATGGCCAAGCTTGTCGGTGTCCCATGTGGTGTAGCTGTGAAGCAGGTTCTTGATGGTACGATTTCTGAAAAGGGTATTCTCGCGCCTATGTCCTCAAAGCTGAACGATCCTCTGATGGCTGAGTTGCGCAAGTATGGAATTTTCTTGGTCGAGAAGACTATTTCGTAGAAAATTACGTAACTAGATAGTGTGGTTTCAAAAGCATATAGAGCAATGACTTGATGAATCCTAATATTCTTCCCATAAGCAAAACTATGTATTCCCTTGTTCTCATCTTAATCGTCGGAACTCACCTCTCTACGGCCATTCACATTCTCATTTTCCCATTGGTCTTTCTCCCCAAGTGCTCCACCCATTCACCTCACCACGCATCCGCAACTCCCCACAAAACCCAAAGAGCAAATTCTTTCCCCCCCTAGGCCCGGCCCTCTTCTCCACCTCCCACCCCTTCCTTTCCTCCTTCATAAACCCAAAAACCGCAAGCTGACTAATAACAAACGGGGATGTAACTCAGTGGTAGAGTGCCTGCTTTGCAATAAACGTCTCCGGACGACATGAATTGACTGCATGAAGTCCTGGTTTCGATCACCAGCTTCTCCAGATGGGACAATCTGTGTCTGTTTTTTTTCTTGTTTTTTTTAATTAAGATAAAATAAAATAGCTAGTACTTGGTGGTCAAAATTCTGCTGTGTTGTTGCTTGCGGAGGTTCTGGAGATGATGACTAAGCGAGGGGGTTTCAGCGGGAAAAGTTGATATTGGTGACGGTTGCACAATACAAGGACATGTCAGGAGAGGGATCTAGCGTTCGAGATAATGTTTTCATTCTGATGCTGCCTAATGTTGGCAATCGAGGACCCTGCTTTGTGAGTAGTCGGGACCATTTACAGGTTCTGAAGGTTCCAAATTGCTTTTTTGAGCCAGCACATATAGGTTGGCGGAGAGCAAGCTTTTCTCGCCTTCCTGGGATGAGAAGCTGCTTTATCTTCAAGGTTATCGATTAAAAATTATTGGTTTCACGCAATTAGTGTTGCTAACTCCTCGACTATATCTACAAGTGACCTCAAAGACCAGGACTTGGCGAATTTAGAGTATGGCTTGAGTACATATCGCTGCGAAAAGACATTGAATTTGTGACTACTGGTAGGAACTACGGGCAAAATCTCGGCGCTCGATGTGCTATGATCTCCAAGACGATGAACTTTATTCTCAGTACCTGAAAGGGAGGATTTGTATAGCTTTCAATCGAACAGCAAGGATCAAGAGGCTCGATAAGAGAGTGTCAGTGGAGATTATGCCTGTAGGCTTGCCATCGTAGCTTCCAACACCGGTCCACTACTCGTTGCAGCTCTCTTCTCTCTATCAGACGCGCGCTCTAAGCTAGATATCCCTAGCCTGGCCAATCATTGTCAAAGGAGTCAGTATTAAAACATACTTGCATTTATTTTAAGCAAGCACCTGTCGGAGCTTGCAGTCAAACATAAAGTTCAGTCTTGTTCTATTCTCATCTTAAGACTCTTCAGGTATGTGCCTCACAACCTCCTTGACATTTTATCGAAGATAAATATATTTTTCTTGATCAACAAAGTCGAAGCCAGGCTTGTTGAGATCGTCTAGAAATAGTCTTCTAGGCGCCGAAGATGTATTATCTCTCATTAGCAACCATGGGCTTGACCGTAGATGTGTGAAGCATCCGATTGAGCAAAGATCTTTGGGACCGCTCCGCTTATGGCAGCTCCTTTTAGAAGAGATTCCAATCCTGAATCTCGTGCTGAGCCTTGCGTAGACGCTCTTTCACGGCTACTGAATCAACTCGATTATATCACCGAGGTAGGCAGAGACAAAAGCGCCCGGACATTCCTATGAAAGGGAATCCTACCATCCATAAGCACGGCCAATGAAAGAGGCCCAATTGTACATAAGTTCTGACAAGAGCACCCCACCATCTCAAGTAACCCACAAATGAAAGGGATTATCAAGCTCTAATTCAATGACCAGAATATTCTTGGCCGTCTTGAAAAGGTAAGATCTTATTGCAAGCTGTGCCTCTTTGCAAGCGGGATGGTCATCTTTTGGGATCATTTGACATCGTGCCACCGAAGAAAACGTCAAATGCAACGAGGTTTAAACGCGTGCATGAAGAAGGGAAGAGCATTTACGAGCTCATGAGCTCAAGCAGTACAGAAGAAATATTGAAATGTATACTACCTCCATCACTATGATGATTCGTAACGCGGCCAAACAAGTAAGCTCGAGTAGCAATACAAACGCAAACATAACATAATCTCCTAAGCACCACCCGAGGAAAGTAATAAGAAGATCAACCGTAACGACAGCGCTAAATCAAAAGAAACGAGAAAAGCAATATTTAGAAGCCATAGACGCCATCGTCAACGAGCTGCGTTCCAGTGGCGAAATACTATTCTGAGGTTCACACAGAAGCATCAGTAATTACCTTCCCGTGCCATCTTCGCCGTACAGAACTTTGTCATTGTACGAAAGCAAGTACGAACTTGAATATCGATCAAAAAAGCATAGGCTGTGTACCAAATGCCAAGGCCAGAGTATTGATCTGCTACTTTCAAGGCGATTTAGACGCTGAGCGACCCCTCTTACCGGATTTGGGACCACCTTCAGCAGAGAAAGGGAGCTTCCCATTGAAGGCAGATAAGGAGTGTGGGGAAACACAATGTCATGGGTGCCTCGAGTACGTCAAGACCTGGGAGAGGCGGCAAAAGGTCGTCAAACGAGCATGGCATTTACACGACAATCTGCAAGGCCAGCATTGTCCACGCGCTTCGATGGATTGACAGCCTTCTTTTCCGGGTCCTCGCTAAAGTAAGCGAGAGGTGAAACCCATATTCGGATCTGACGTGCATGTTTAGTAGCTCTAGTCTTGAGAAGGCGTAACATTAGCGCTCGTTGGATGTGAGTGGGGAATGTCCACGAGACCACAGCCACAGAAATCAAGTACCGGATCCAGTCATGGTGAGTCGGACGTCTTTTCTGGAAGATGGTGTGCATTCTGGATGACGGCTGTGCCTTGCTTCGGCAGATATTTGGCGGGATTTGCAGATCGTGGTTCGGTGGCTCGGAAAAATATGATGACCAACACTACACAAAATAAGGGTCGATCCGTCAGCGTGGTATGGAGTGTCGTAAGAATTATGCTGGCAGGTTTATGTATGTCCTAGAGATCGAACGAGCTTAGGAATGGCTTGCTGATCAGTACGAAGGTATCCAGGTATCCTCTCTTCTCCATGGTGGCGTAGCACCATAGAGAAGGCGTCTTCCGTGGCGTCTTCTGTGGACAGAGAGATCAGATGCATGAACAGCTTGAAGTCGTAAGATATTCACAGCACAGAGAAGGAATCGCCCGTGCTCACGTTGTTGGCTTATTGACCGGAATCCTCCACGATTCTTGGATACAGTTGTACGGACACGGAGTAACCTCGAGCCCAGCCTGGTCGTGGATAACCTTATAACGTTGTACTTTGTACGTTGTACTCCGTAAGCTTCTCTTATCGATAAGGTTAATGGGATCTAGTCGAACTCCGGCTGCGATCGTGGGGTCTCCTCGACGACGGTTACCATGAGATGACCCCTTAGGTGTAAGCAGCTACCGGTAGAATCGGTGACAGTGACGGTAACGATAGAATCTAAAGAGGACGGTATGTAATGATGGGTGTTGTTACACAATATTGCTGTTGTTTTTTGAGTTGGTGTGAGCAGGGGAGCAATCCTCTGCGTCTGCGGTGCGTCTGCGGTGCGTCTGCAGCGCTTCTTCTCCGTAAGCTGCAGGTCGGCTGAAGGATATTGAAGCGCGCCGGGGCAGTGGCTCCATCTGCAGGATTTGTTCTAATGATGGAGATGGTGTGGTGAGGTAATATCGGGTTGCCAGAGGATTGCCATATTCGGTTGCCGTTGCACGAGAGTCCTTGTCCCCATTCTGATGATTAGCATCTTTGGATTGGAGGGGAGGTTAGTTTGAGCACTCTTGCGAGGCCTTCCTTGTAGCCGCGCGGTGTACGAGTATCGATTTGTGATGTGTAGCCTGCACAGGACAATGTTTGCAGTATCGATTGCAGCAGAGAAGATATTCTTTCGAGCAGAAACTGAGAACCACCCGTTTTCAATATCCGTTTGTCGATACTTGTAGATGATACTTGTTGGATGATACTTGTTGGATGATACTTGTTGGATCTCGACCGGATAGCTCAAGCCAAGCATGGTTGGACCTTATATTTTGCTGAAGATTGTTGAAGATTGCGGGAAATGTTGGTGGAGGGTCCACAGAGGTTCGCTTATGAACGGGAGCTGCCTCCGCAACGTATGGATGCCATTAGTGTCCGTGCTCTGGCCTCTCCTCACACCAGTCGTCAATCAGATCATCAGGCTCGTTCGCCCTGGTGGCCCCTCCAAAACAATTGCCTACTAAAATTGGCGGGGCTTGAGAGGGCTTGAGAGGGGGCAGACAAATGCATTTAAGCGCTGGGCAAGGATGCTTTCTCTCTCGTCGCATCCAATGACACCACCACATTGCTAGACATCGCCAGTCACATTCCTCTTCACATCTCTCCGGCACCTGTAAGGTCCTGGTACGGACTCTTTTTTCTCCGATTCCTCTGCATCAACTGCAATCACACCCACAGAATTGGCAGGGCCAGGATCGTCAAGCCACCACCACGGTGACCAACACCCTCCTTCAATTCCCTCTTCACCCTTCCTCAAGCCCCCAACTGGAACGGCCATCTTCCATCACACCAGCAGCCAGAGGCAGAGGGTCAAAGTGGGACTTCTCCTTCCAGTCGCATGTCGCATCTTGCATACGACCCCATTCTAAAACCATCTTGCTAAGCCCGACTCGTGTGTCAAGACTGATTCCAACTCTAATATATATGGGTTGGCATCCTCACCTCATGTTTCCCATTCTGTCGGGACATCACTGAAGACGGTCGCACCACCCTCTTCTCAAGCTAAACTTTGCTTCAAGTACCTCCGTACAGCAAGGGATTGATTGACCTTCACCAAACGACAAGATGAGGATCGGGTGTCTCCAGTTCGCGCCTCAGGTCCGTAGCTTCAGAACACCCAGGTTCTCGCAGACATAGTACTAATGCTTGGAGTAGATAGGTGATGTCGACAACAATCTGAATCGAGCCGATGCGGTATTGAGTAAGGCGAACCCTAAGGATCTGGACCTACTGGTTCTACCAGAACTTTGCTTTTCGGTAAGTTCTACATTCTTGCCATGTGTTCTGCAATGAAGATCTCTGGGCTTGGTGAGGTTGCAATGGAGCGAAGTGCAAGTGCGCAAAGAACCAAAGATCGTGGAAGATCGCGCCACGAAGCAGCGTGAATTCCTGTCGGCCCCCAATTTCACGTACAAGCCGAAGCGTACCGAATGGCGAAGCAGGAGCTGATCGATACAAATAGGGCTACAACTTCCAATCGCTTGAACAGATAACTCCCTACCTCGAGCCAACCACCGCTGGTATAACATCACTATGGGCGCGTACCACAGCCTTGAAGTACAATTGTGTGGTTACCGCTGGATATCCCGAGAAGGTAGATGTGAGAGCGAAGTGGCCAGCCGGACCCGAGTATTACAACTCTGCAATCACGGTCAACGCCGATGGTGAGACTGTAGCGAACTACCGAAAGACCTTTCTCTACTACACCGATGAGACATGGGCTCTCGAAGGGAAAGGATTTTACAGCGGGAAAATCGACGGGCTAGGGAATGTGGCAATGGGAATATGTATGGACATCAAGTAAGTATTTCACCATTATTTATGATTGGGTCTTTATCTAATCCGTCCAAGCCCCTACAAGTTCGAGACGCCATGGAACGCTTGGGAGTTCTCATACCACGTTCTACACAAACAGGCAAACCTGGTCATCATGTCTATGGCTTGGCTTACCCGAGAGGATATCACGTCTTTCAGCCGGGCACCGCATGAGCCCGACATGGAAACCCTCTCATACTGGCTATCTCGACTCGAACCCCTTATCAGGGCAGAATCCGTAGGAGAGATCATAGTCGTGATCGCAAATCGATGTGGCTCTGAGGGAGATGTGGTCTATGCTGGTACGAGCACCGTCTTGGGAATTAACGATGGCGAGGTTAAGGTTTACGGGATCTTGGGTCGTGGGGAGAAGGAGTTACTTGTTGTCGATACTGACAAACGGCCCAAGGCGAAGCTTGTGTCGGAGCCTAATTCAGCAGCCTCAACAGCAACAGATGCAACCGCCCAATCAGCGAATACTGAGGTTTCTGCTGCTGAGACTGCATACACATCTCCAGATGAGGATGCAGCAATCGATTATAATGATGGATATAGTTCTCTGTCGCCAAAGGACTCGAGATATCCATCCGGTCAATCTGCCAAATCGTCGTCTGACGACGAGAGCTACTATCGAGAGCCACTTCACTCTGGCGGAAGCTTCTCCGGGCAAACACCTTCGCCACGATTTCCAGTCTCTCCTAACTCAGTCAATAACTATCCACCTTCTCCACAAAGCCGTGGTCGAAGCCGCGGTCGTGCCGGCCCTGCCCCTGTCGGGCCTAGCATTGTTCGAGCTCCTCTTATTAACCCAGATGCTGCTCCTGCTGCTCCTACTACATCCCAGACAAATGCACCATGGGACCAGCACGAACGCTCCTCCGCTGCAAATTCGAATAACCAGACCAGGTTACTCAACCGATCTCCAACCACGTTTCAGCAACCACCATCGCCACAAACGAGGGGTCGCCTTAGAGAACGTTCCCGAGACCCCAGAGTTGAAGTATCTTCAAATATTTCGAAAGGAAAATATTCTCCAACGAAATCTCAGCCATCGCCTACTCAACAGCCTCCTTCACCACCAATCAGGGGACGCACTCGAGAGCGAACTCGAGATGGCACGAAGCCCTCGATGCGAGACAAGTCGATTCAAAAAGTGTTAGGCTCTAAGAAAGAAACACGCTCGCCAACATCGCACCAGCCTCCGTCTCCACAAAAAAGGGGCCGCAAGCGAGACCGAACCATAGAACGCTCGGTTGCTCCAGAGGTTATACCAGAGCCAATGCCCGAATCAGAAGCTGAATTACTCTCGCCTCTCACTTACTCACCTACCTTCTCTTTCCCTTCAAAGAAGAATCCGGTCGCATCACCCAAAATTGAGGCACCGCCAAAACCGATTCGAGGACGGGCTAGAGATCGTGGAGATGCTGAGCTTTCTGTTGTCACACGTGATTCAACCCAGAACACGCAAGGAAAATCTTCCAATGGATCTACCTCATCGACTAGAAAATCGCCTGTCCCACCTGGCTCTGCAGCACCAGATCATTACCAATCTTTCTTCACCAGCAAAACTCTTGGAGAAAGGGGTGATCATATCTCTCCCAGACCAAGAAGCGCATATTGGTAGATACCTTTGACATACATAAGCACATATTGGAATTGCTTTTCTGAATTTAGCAAGGAGTTTACGGGAGAATTCATGGGACATACCAGGCAGGGGCGTGTTCTGGCGTTTAAATTTCTCCTCGAGCTTGTAAATCAATATTTCTGCCCAATTTTAGATTCCCACTTGACATTCCTATTTGAGCACTTCCCTTTAGTGACGGATGTTTAGGCTCTGGGACACCATATACAAAATTCAGGACTTCCTTCCTCCCGTGATCGTCTTTAGAGCTCTTTGTGGCATGTTTTCCTGAAAATTGATCAGCTTGGGGTTGATTGGTGTGGTTGGTAGGGGCAACGGGGATTCAGAAGTCTAATTATACCTTCTTGGGAGTTCTTTTTGAGTGTTTTGCTTGATCAGATGCGAGCTTATGTCATTGGGTGTGTAGTATGACCTCTCTGGCACTTACGTTTACGTGATGCTCAATATTAAACAGCACGGAGGTTTTACCAGACTGGTCAGCGATATCGAGTATACTCGGGTCCGTTCTAGCCTCAATTTTATACCGTTGCCGCAGGAATCATCTACTCAATACTTTGTCTTCAGTTCAATTATCGGACAGTGCATTGTCTCTTCTAACAAGTTTTCGTCCTATGAGATCATGGATATGGTTTCACTCTAATTATATCGAATCTATGCCGTGTGCAACCGGCTTGCATTACCGGTGCAAACTCCATACTTGGCATACTACCCGTTGTAAACCCTTTTCCCTCAACTGGGAATGCCATCAACCAGAAAAACGTTTTGTGGCTTCACTATCATATGATCAATCAATTCGTTATTGCCACTCATTACCTTCCCCTTATATTTAACCATAAATTACAAGCTATATGTGGCGGTCCGCAACCCGTTTCACATTCAGGCAGATTTCACTTAGTTTCCAACTCTCCAATCTCACGATCTCATGCTCCCCGCAAATACCCCAGATCCCAATATGTACCCCACAATTTTATATTGCATTTGTACCCTAAACTTTTTCATACCTGGTGACAGCGTTGCAGTGCCAACTTCCATAAGTACAGTACCTTTCCCATTGTGCTAGCTGGTCTCTACCATATCCTCCTCCATTGTACATCTTTAGTTATCCGCCATCATGAAATCTTTTATCTCTGTTTTGGCCTTTGCGCCAGCCGTCTTTGGGCATTCGCTGTTTCAGCAATTGTGGGTTGACGGGTAAGTACATTACGGATACTTCTTGAATGAAAATTAGAGACATGGAGATAAATCTAACTATGGCGATCCTACAGAAAGGATCAAGCCAGCACCTGTGCACGAGTCCCGGTCAGCAACAGCCCTGTAACGAGTGTTTCTGGCAATGATATCAGATGCAACGCTGGGACTAAGCCAGTAGCATCGTCTTGCTCAGTCGTTGGTATGTTTTCCTCACTTCTCACTATTCCAACAAACACAATGTTCCGAAGCTAATATTGACATCTCACAGCTGGTCAAACCATCACCGTCGAGATGCACGCCCAACCTGGCGACCGCGTCTGCAGCAAGGAAGCTATTGGTGGCAACCACTTCGGTCCTGTCCTCGTATACATGTCCAAGGTCGCTTCCTCCAAGACTGATGTCGGATCCGGCACTTGGTTTAAGATTTCCGAGGAGGGATATAATAGTGCGACGAAGAAGTGGGGAACTGTACGTCTCTACCTTTCCTTTCCCTGGGTTCTCCTACTCTCGATGAGTGAGTGAGTCTGGAATCTCAGATCGAGCGCTGACATTCCTGGATAGGACTCCCTCAACAGCAACTGTGGGAAGCGAAACGTCGTCGTCCCGGCCAGTCTCGCACCTGGAGACTACCTCGTCCGCGCCGAGGCTATCGCTCTTCACTCTGCACAGAGCAGTGGCGGTGCACAGTTCTACATGACTTGTTACCAAGTCACTGTTACTGGGAGTGGAACAGCGAACCCTACTGGTGTTAAATTCCCTGTAAGTCTACCTGCTCTTACGGCTCCTACCTCGCGTGGCTAGAGGAGAGTATTTAGTGAGAATATGAGCTGACTCTGTGTGTGTGTGTGAATAGGGAGCTTATAGCGCGAGTGATCCTGGAATCAAGATTAATATCTACCAGATGACTGGGGAGTATAAGATCCCGGGCCCGGCTGTTTGGACTGGTTAGATATAAGGGAGATCTAGGTGAGGAAGGGGAGATATTTGTGGATGAGAAGGGGGTTGGTGATACGGGCAAGGGGCGGGGCGGGGCGGTTCGTGTATATAGTGTTTAGGAGAGGATGTGGTACGTGATGTAATTACCATGGAGAACGAAGAGTTGTGTAAACTGTGAACTGTGGAGCGTCGCGATCTAAGCCAATTCTAGTTGGTAACGCAAAATTTGAGAAGTTAGTCTTGATGATGCACCGGTAATGATTTATAAGAGAACACCTGCACAAATATCTGCTTCTCAATAAAGCAACGATCTTTTATTCTCCAGGACGTGGACCATGCCATGCGTAACGAACCTCAGTATAGCAAACATTGTTGGGGAGTCTAACGACGAGTCAACTTTCAAATATGAACAAACGGTTCAGAGTTCGATTAGGATGACGATCTACCTTGCGTTGGTTGGGGATTAACATCAAGAGGGCTACGAGTGCGACACAGGAGGCCTTTCTCTGTCCTTGGATTGGCTGTCCCTAGTGAAAATTGCTGGAGCGGAAAGTTATTCCTTGGCCTTCAAAACTGTGAGTTGAATAAATCAGATCTTCTAGGGCTCTATCTACATTTAACTTTAAAAACACTATCACCACAATCGTAGCACATCGTTTAAGGTAATGTGTACGCCAACTCAAATTCTAACATTACTCTGTATAAAGTCCCATGTTCCAGCATTCCTTACGTGAAATGGGACATCATACAAGTAGCTTATAGCTTGCAAAGATGTTGTAGATCAAGCCAATATCCAAGAACATACTACAGCGCTGAGATGGGTTCCATTTAAGTCGGAGGAAGATCGGTAAAGCAAGTAAGGCCCACCGAGAAGGGGTGGTAGACTCTACACTCATCGAGTTGAGGATTATTTTGGTGATAAGTAGCGTATGAGAGCACCCAGAATTAAAGCGAAGAATGATTCCATATAAGTTTAGAACGAATTTTGCAATCTCCGTACTTGTTCCATTCTACTCCTTGTAATTAAACTCTCGCTTCATGAATAGCCTTCTGCTACCAGGACTCAACCACCAGAAAAATAGAGATCGATTTGCCAAGTTTACATTATTCAGTCATGGGATAATCCTAACAGAGAAATACTACCATAACCAGAGGCGGATATTGTGAACAGGATCGGATAAATTCAAGCCAATCCTGAAGCAGCGAAGCTGAACCAGTAAATCATCAGTACCTCTTGTAGACCTTGACGAAGTATCTACGTGTGTCTAGGTAAGAACCTTACAGTAAAACCCCTCCCTAATCTTTCTAGAAAAGACCCCAAAAAGTATAAAAGTATATGCAAAATGCACCTAAACTCAAAAGCAGAAAAAAATCAAACTGCCTTCACCCAGAATTGAACTAGGGATCTTCGCATTTAGCTGCCAAGAGTGGTATACAAGTGCGACGCGTTACCACTGCGCCATGAAGGCTCTGATTGGTTAACTGATCTTAGTATTTATTATTATATTGATGTTTTTGGCTTCCTGTTGTGCGGTGGAAGATTCGCTTAAGTAGCGCCATTCTGTGGAGAATCCCGTCGGGCAGTTGTTCGATTTGGTAATTTAAGCGAGTGAGAGAAAGCGAGTGGGCGGAATTCGTGTAACAGAGGCTGAATGTAATGCTTAACTCCTGAGACAGACTTGACATAGCCTCGAGACTGGTCTATTGTCATCGTTTCGACTTTCCAGCCTTCCAGAGGGTCAATCAAACTTCTGCTTGCTGCATAGTAAAATGAGATAGCGAAACCGAAAATAACAGCGATCCATGAGTTTGCTGTCAAACGAGCAACGCGATGCGATTGTCAACACCCTTATCTATCATTCGCTCGTTCAAAGAACGGGTAGTAGCGAACGGCAAACCCCACTCCTCTGTATTGGTGGCGTAGACATGTTACTACCCCCCCCCCCCAGCCCAAAGGTTATATGGTGGGTTCGATTTAGGGCCTTTGACTAGTAAATGTTATTGATTTAAGCCAAAGGACAGGTGTCCTTATCACCCTCGTCGTGAGCACAGACGAAAATTGTATTACTCAACCGCACCGACAAGGCGCAGCAGCCACTCAAATTATAGAATCAACGCTAGATCCGCTAAATAACCTTTGGCCCGGGGGGGAGAGAGTACTCCTGCAAGGTGTCGGAGTACAGGGGTTGTTTTATTTTGGGAAACAGCACAACAGGTCCACGGACCATTGTTGTTCCAACATTATTTGCTACCATGCAAGAGTTGGGATTGGCACTGTGACCTGTCGGTTTTTTAGGTGAAAATTGAGGGGTAAGCGGAGAGTTATTGCGGTGAAGAAATAAGGAGGGCAGAGCATTGAGTTGCGAAGGTGTCGAGCCTTGAATGAGAATCAAGTATGTGCACGAAAGAAGTATGTGGTATTGAGTAAATGTAGTGGCAGATTATAAGTGACATCGTTTTCGCCCGGGTATATTCGCCTTCCGTCATGAACCATTAACACCTGATTCTCAAAGCAATCACTCTAGTACCATCATATGCTTAGGCTTCATAATCGAGGTCAGCTTACGCAATCTGTTGCTGAGCTGGCGCTGCTGCATAGTATTGCTGCTGTGGAGCGGCATATACTGGTTGTGGTGCACCAGGTTGAGCGTACGGTTGTGAGGTTGGCTGTTGTCCAGCAACCATTTCAATATCCTTGGGTTCCTGTTGAGCAACCGGGCCACCTGCTGGACCAGTGGTGCTAGCGTGTGCTGGTATGCAGTGTCCACCAGCGCCACGATGCTTATGAATGAAGACGGAGGTGAGAGCTAGAGAAATGATGAAGAGAAGACTACAAGAATTTAGTTAAAGATATTTCAGAGGCATCGACGGCACTTACAGTTCGAGACCAGCCAGTCCAGCTGCTGCCTTCATTGCACCGAGGTAGGTGTCACCTGCCAATACCGTTCGAGGAACAAGATCGCGTTTCTTGTAGCAGTACCCGAGATAACAGCTAGTATATGACGGCGTATAGTAGGTCTTATGGAAACCTGACACCCATGATGCCATCAATCCCATCGAAGTGACCCAGAAGATGACTCCGAAGATATCGAGACCAAGGACAGCCCACTGATTAATGAGTTAGCAAAATAAGGCTGTACATTCTTCAGGTTGCAGAATTCGGACCCTTGGGTCGCAGGACGAAAGCCCTGAACAGGTGTGGGAAATTGTAAAATGTACTTACGTAGTTGTACGCTGGTTTGAGTGCAACGAACGAGACAATGTTATAAGCAGTAATGATGAGTGTCGCAATGGCCTATTATTCATGTTAGGAGTGACTTGACAAGCTTGAGATTAATGCATACTGTGAACAAGCACATCGAAACAGCATCAAAGGAAAGCCACGACAATCCATAAGCAGAGAGTCCTAGAATTATGATTGCGAGGAGCATTTGTGCGCCTCGCAACGCGAGAAAGGCGATGGGGATGGGAAGAACATGACTGGTAGGTGTAGTGGTAGCCATTGTGAACTTGATGACTGAAGAGAAATGCTTGACACTGTGTTAGTAATAAGGAATGATTGAAGTGATGCCGAGCCTTGGAAGGTGAGGGTAGCTGCAACCCTTTATAGGATCAGGGAGAACAATGGGAAAGTGACTCGAAGGAAAGATCAACGCTGGGCTTGCATTGACTTAACCGCGTGCGTTGAGACCTCTCCTCAGCCGCATCGGGTGCTGATACATGGAAAATATGGGAGGAGCCAATATAGAACCGTGCTTTCAGCCTTGAATCCATTTTGGGGTAAGAAAACGATAAAATCCGAACAGCCTTGCCTGACATGAGGCACACTCAGTGGTACTTTGAACTCAATCCATAAAACCCCTGAGCATATGCAGCTATTTTGTGGTAATGAGGCGGTCGCCAAGGTGCCCTGTAGGATGATATTTCATCCCGCGTCAAAGCTGATTTGTTGCATCAGCCATCACGGGCCCTTTCAACCACGATTCCAGTTTTAGCGAGGGTAGGAGGGGTGCTCATAGGTTTAGTTTCACTCAGGTGATACGGTGAATGGTAGAGGATCCTTTGGCTGAAATAAATTAGAGAGAGTACCCTTATTGGAGCCAGTTTAAGCGCATCATGCTGAGCATTGGCGTCGTTGCAAACATCTCGAACCGATGTAGATGCTGCCATGTGCCGTCGCATGCCGGCAAGTAGGTAAGCATTGGCCATCCCTTTGTAGTTCGGTAGAGCCTCATACTCCGTATTAAGGACGAAAATCGGGCATTGTAAGCAGAATTTCGGCAAGGTCTTCGCCCTTCGCAAAGAGAAGATACGGTGTCCATGAAGGTGAAGGCTGCAAAGCCAGATAATTATAAGCTAAACAACCGATGAATTGAAGTGGCTCAATCTGAGTTCGAGTGCATAGGAAGGCACTTGAAGTTACAAAGAAAGGAGGTTCGTCTAGTGATTGTAGTGTCGCCTTGTCCAGTTATCATTGAGACTGCTATAGGCTTTCCTAGAAGATCTAGAAAGTTAGGTCAATATAAGGTAATAGTGGTGTCAAGCCAGATGATCTCGAAGCCAAGACATCTTTGAATCGAGTCGCTCGATCAAATATAGTGAAGTTTCGCTGAAGTTGCTGTCGCGCGGATAAGGATGATTTCGGGATGCAAGCTGGTGATGGTTTCCTAAAGCGAACTTGTACTAAGGACCGTGGGACCTAGATAAGGTCACATGATTATCATGTGACTTTCATCCCCTCTTTAGTGAGGAAGGCAAACTAACTCTTAAGACGGTTGAAGCTTGCATTATCATCAGAAGCTGTGGAAGGAAGTATATTCGAGTTTTTATGGTCTTAAATGTCGTGTTTGAGTAGTTGGTGAGAAGTTAGTTGTTGGCATAGATCAAAAGGGTCATGTGCTTGATTTTGGCTGGTGATTGGCCACGGGCTAGCACAGTAACAGGATTTCCCTCATTTAGCCATTGTGGAGCGGTGTTTGTTTGGAGTGTCAGATTAGTGGATAATTCAGCCAGTTACCAGTCGCCAGCTCCCAGTCGTCCTCTCCCTTCCCTTCAAATACTCCTTCTCGTTCCAGCCCTCCTTGGTTCTTCCCAAGTTCAGTCTCACATCTCCAACACAACAAACAATCACTTCTCAACTCGCCAATACAGATCACTTCCAATTTCCAACTTCGAACCTCTCCAACTTCGATTTAAATCACCAGTATGTATGGATCGAAGTATCAATAGACTGACGAAGCTGACATTCTTATAGATCTTTCATTATGCCTTCCGTCGTTGAGCAACCAACCCAGATTTCTGAGCAAATGACCACACAATGCAACAGTGTCGAAGCTGCCCAACCTGTAAGTTGCTTTCACCAATGTTCACTCGATATTTGAACCAGAATCATTTGCTGATATAAGGTTGTATAGTCTGCCGCTCCTCAAATGTCTACGGACTCCGTCGGCCTTCGTGGTGGTGAGGAAGCTGGCTGCGACTGCTGCTGCTGCGGATGTGAAGAGTCTTGCTGCTAGATTTCATGACAATACCATACACCAGTATCTCACTATCTCGAACATATCCGAAGTTTCCAGCGACAATGATACAGATACAATGGAAAGATGGTAGTGGACTGGCGAATGATGAGGGGAAAGAATGGTTGATGCGTTGGCAAAATTTGCGATGAATTTCCCTTAGGCTTGCGGTCGGCTTTCTCGATTATGCACCTCAATTGACACAACTTCGTGTATACCCATTCTCTTCTTCCAGTGATACTTTATTCTTCATATGATTAAGTTCGAGGTTCTTTAATTGATGAGAAGATGTGGTCGCGAGAAACAAGCTTTGCTTACCCGCAGATTGGCGGTCTTGGCTTCTACAGCGTGCAAATTTCACTGGATGAACGCGATGCCCAGCCGGCGGCAATGCTGCCAAGGCATCTTGGCACTCCAGATCTCCAGACGAGGATCATCTTTCATGTCTTTCACGATCTTTCATCTACTATTCTCTGTTCACTTTCTCATCTCTAACTTTCCATTCCCCATCTCAATCGTTCTCCCCACACCGCTGGATGAAGAATTGTGTTATGTGCAGCCATCACACCCATTCAGCCGGCGCTGTAGTCACCGAATCTGACAGGACCTGCAGCTGATGGGTGGCAATGGCGTTCTTTACGTGTCGCCGTTGCCCAACACGGCAAAAGGGTCGACGTTGCGGCATGGAAAATGCAGACTGACCGACCGACAGAAGATGCTGCGAGCTTGAGCAATTTAATTTTGAAGTTTGATTGGATACTGTTGGTTTGAAAGTTCATTACCCGGAAAAGGGACCCCCGCAACCTTGATACGATGGTACGGATATCGAGAAGCTGAGAGCATGAGGCAGAACTCGCAGTACCCCTAGGCCCTAGGTAATGACTGCATATCTCATCTATCATGTCTTGTTGAGGAGAGGAGAATAAAATATATTCTTTTATCCTGATTGGAACAGCTGACACGGTTTTCTAAACATCTAAGGAAAATCCGAGAATACGCAGCAATGTTCAGCCATACACAAGGCTCCCGGTCAACAATCTGATCTCTCGAAGGAACACCTTCTCAGAATATTGTAATAAACCAAACGAATCAATCGTCACAAGATTCGTCAGTCGGCGGTATTACCTCTTCTAAGAATGAAGACTTGGAGTCGTTGCTAATACATTTAGACAATTTAAATCCTTTCTATTTGGAGTTCTCGTCATCGACTTCGCTTCCTTCGCAATTGGTTCGACCAATCCCAGCGTGGATAGATTTTCCAGCTCGTATTGACACCAAAGCGACCATAATGCGAAAACAGGGGTGCTCATCGACATCGAGTCAGCGTAGACGAAGCTGATCAGTATTTGAGCCGCTCAGAGTTATCAACTATAGTACCACCGCGCCCGATCACCGGACTTAGACACTTTTATATATGCATTGTGATCTGACTACACCCTCTGTCGGGCACTCAAACAGCCTCGGTAGATATCCCATCCGTATTATAATCGTCAAAAGCACGGGATGCCAAATATGGTTTCAGAGGTCTATTCGCAATATTTACATACTCATCACCCTTGTGAAAGTTTACAAAGGATATATTTGGTTATGTGTTATGCTGTTGCCTCAATTGCTGTTGCATTGTCTTTCTCGGAAGGGCATGTCCTATACTGCGTGTTGTGAGGCGTGAGGTCCAGAGACTTTGAGTTGTATCGCAAATTAATTGCTGCCCGGTGGACCTCGCGGATCTCGATATTGAGAAGATGTTACCGTTGCCATACAGCAAGGGCGAAAGAAGACTACATGAGAAGGTTTCAAGATTGTCGAAGTGGTCGGAAGTTGGTCTAGTCTGTAATTATTGCAATGTTATATACAGTTATGGGAGGGGCAACAAGGTCAGAGATAACATAGGGGAATTCCATCAAGCTAGATATGGTACTCAAAAATATCATTGAAGGTTGTAAATTACAGTGTGAATATTCCAATCTTTTCTAGATGATCCGAGAACGCTTCGACCTATCTGAGAGCACACATGGCAAGATGTCTTTACGACATGCCGTAATACCCTATACCCTCCTCTAAACTCTACGCAACTGTTCAAAACATTCAGAACCTCACTGACTAGTTATCAGTTACTATTGACACAAGGAGAACACCGACGTGATAGACCCACCATAGAGTAACAAAACCTAGCAAAGATACATAAAAAATTGACAAATAGAATCAAAAACACACAAACCTATGTATGCCCCTCCTCAAACCCCTCCCCAAACTAGGAGGAAAGCCATAAACTCGTAGCACAAACTGACAAAAGGAAATGACAATAAGAAAGACCTCAACCTGCCGATCCTTACTTGGGCGCACCCATGGTTCGAGTAGACAACAACAAGAAATGTGAGAAACCTTGTTGATGGAAAGGGTGATTTTTTGGGGACGGATAGGGGAGCTTATAGAATTTGGTGAGGTGAGGCGAGGTTTTGGGGTGAAGTCATCGTGGAGATGCTAACTAGAAATGGGTGTGCGACGACGTCTAACCCGATAACGAATGCTGGTAAGACCCGCATGACAGCATTTGAATGTGAAAACACCTGCCTTAAAGGAGAAAGGAGATTTGTAGGACTATCTGAAGTGTATACAAATCGAGTTTGGTCATTAGATGAGAAATTTACCATCTGTTGATGCTATGGGCTTGAGTTAGTCAAGAGACGCCCAATTTGGAAAGAGCAACAGCGGACGAAACCTCCCTGCTCCTTTGAGGCACCAAGTCGAAGGATGAAAGACTTGAAGAGGTCTAACAAGACAAATTGCGACATACGACAAAACTTCTCACTCTTGTCTGAGCTCTTCTCAAATTATCAAAATCATCGAGCACTTGCCTGACAAGCTACAAATTATTGCAAGAGTAATAAGAGATGCGACAATAGTTGACAAGGTGCCTTTGCGATATGCAACAAAACTCGTTCATCTTATCAGGACTCTGCTCAAATATTAACAGCTCCCTGGACTGTCTACATAGAAAACGGCAGCAATTGCAAAGTAAGAGCGAGCGCAAAACTCTCATAGCTCTCCATGCACTAGCCCGAAGATTGTGATCTATTGCCTTGTCTTGGAGAGGAGAATACAGATCATTCTTCTAGAAGTTTAAGGACAATAATATAGCTCATTAGTCTATAGTATCTTAGAGGATCAAAGAGTGGCGTACGCAGAGTTTTGACCTGAGCTCGTACTTCCTGTAAGCACGATAAAAATCACCACTTACCTATAGAAACAACCTACCTGATCGTTTGGTTTCAATTCATTCAAAACATCGGCTGAAATCTCCAAATACACTTTCTTGAGACAACACTCTTTCCACCTCATCCCATCCCATTCTTCAAACCACCCAAGAAATGCCACCTCACCGCCCCTAAGCCCAAAAGAAAAACCCCGCATGTTCTCGCATAATCCCCAGAATCCACTCGAAACGAAGTCGCCACCAGGGCCCTTCCAACGTGTCATTGCGGAACAGGGAGGGTGCTAGGAACCTTATTTAGCAGTCAATGTACAATTTTTTGGGGTACTGGTGATGGCATTGACGGCGGGATGACCGTTTTCGTGAGTGTGAAAGTGTGTAGTGGACGCATATTTCTATTGTTGGCAACGGGGAATAGCATTTGGTGGGAAGGGATGGGAAGTAGGGGACGAGAGAGTGGGAATATGAGGGGAGAGTATGAGGACGGTAGGGGAGATGTTTGCTTTAGCGGGACTGGATGGACTTTCGGATGGTGTTAATTCAGGGTGAGAGTGATTTGATTCTGATAGAAGTGTGGTGTAATGATAAGGTCTCATGGAACCATTTTTATACTGTTAAACAAGATTCGTTAGAGAAAAGATCCAAGACTCCTTTACGAGGAGAAAGATACTTGTGATTATGGGCTTCAAAGTTGTGGATTGGCAATACCAAAATCGTCGTTGACTATTGACAGACATCGTTGGTGGTGACGGTATTAAAGGAAGAACAAGGGATCAGAAGTTCAACAACTATAAATGTTGTATTCAGGGACATTGCCTCGTCCGATGGTTTTGATTGATTTATAAAATCAGGACTAGATCGACTAACTGGAGTGTAGTTGTCTCCTGGTCCACAAATACTCCAATCGTATGGATATCATCCTCCCTCCTTCGAAAGGTTTTAGCATGTAAAGCTACCCTTTCTTACTCCACCCCTAGGCGACCTTGTATCATATTGCCAATGTACTAAGTAAAAGGAATTAAATGAATGTGGTTCGTTAAGTATGTGGTTGTGTTTCGGGGTCGCCGGAGTTCGTGGTCGGACCATAAAATATTTACAGAATGTTATGATCTGTAGGATGAGACTCGGATTCCAAGGCCTGCTCATCGTGCCCAGTACTCAAAAAGAGTCTTTATGCTGACGGGAGGCAGTGGGCCATTGTTATCGAGCCACCACATTGCCAACATAGGCTATGTCCCCTCGATAATTTCTATCGTTTCCAACAATGTCCGCAACGCCAATACTCCTAACTCGAAATCGCCGTCGCACTCGTCACTGCCTATGAAAAGCTAACAAACTTCGGGTCTCTCGGTAATCCGTCAGGTCCAATGTTGTTCTTCGCAAATCGTCCCTCAGTATATATCCTTCGTGCTTCGTCGAAGTTTACCCTTCTGTTCTTCATGATCTTCTGGATTTCTCTCTTGCTTGAGTCGTCCAACCCTGCTCGAGAATCTCCTGACGCGACATTGCCAGACAAGTCGAAGGCTGAGGAGCTGAAGCCAGATTCGATGTCACCGGCAAAGGTTGTCGGAAGACGGGAGTAAAGGAACGAAGCGCCGGGAATGTATGGCATGTTGTGAATCCACCGAGAACGAGTGAAGTAGGCGACTATAAAATGAGTAAGTGTATTGGCTACGTAAAGTTGAGGGGAAGCTAGACTTACCAGTTGAGAAAAGGAGGAAGAAGAACACGATGGTGTAGAGAAGGTAACCCATCACGAAGACAGGTTCCAAAAGAACCTAGATATGAAGATCGGAGAAAAAGCTCGGGCTCAAGGGTTGAACTTTGTACCCCTTTACTCTTGGATCGCCGGACTTGGCGTCTGAGACGACTGACGATGCACAGTTAAAGCATCGAAGTCATTCTTTATGCCGCAACGTCCGATGTTTGACGCGCTCCGCCTCAGTGGATGACGACGGAAGAGCTGACTAATTTGAGACACTTTGAAGCCCCGGCTAGGGTTTGACCGAGGATTAGCCTGATTGGCCAGCGAGCGAGCGCCTGGCCGTCAGTGAGCGCACTCAATTTTGAATATTGAGTTGATCGCGATTCGAGAGGAAATTACAAATTGTTCACAAATAAATCCGTCAACATGTCACACCACTCGAGCCAAGTGTCTGCGGACTTGATCTGGGAGGTCACCCGTACGTTTGTTTCTTTGAGCGTTTCTGGAATTGGAACAGTGAAGGAGTAATGGCAATGCGAAATGGCGACTGGGCGACATGGTCAAAATTTGAAGATGAGTGGTGCTGATGGTATTTTTGGGATTGCAGGAAACCAGAACTCCTTCCTCGTGAAGCGCGCACAGTCTGGAGGTGTCCGATTCTCTCGTGATCCCTTCAACCTAGCCAACATCCACTCTCGCAAGGTATGAATTAGTATTGAACCTGGAATTGAGACAATGGGCTAATATTTGTTCTTCAGCACGCCGGATTCGTCAACGACAAGGTATGATGAGTATACACAAAACTCATGTTACAGACATACAAATATTGACTAGGCGTTAGGCTGTCGCAATTTCTGAGGGAACGGACAAGAGCAAGGGCGTTGTTCTTACCACCAAGAAGGTCAAGAGCGCACAGAAGCCAGGAAGCGGATCTATCGTCGTCCCACTCAGCGGACAGAAGTCAACAAGAAAGTACGTTACGATTTCAGCGAGACTTGGAGAGCACATATTGATATAATATCTTGCAGGACATACAAGACCATTGCCAGCAGCGTAGCCAAGTCTGGATACCGAGCTGATCTCCGTGCCCACGCCGTTGCTCGCGCATCTGCTATCAGAAAGTCACAAACAACTAAGAAACCTGCACCAGAGGCGAAGCTCCGAGGATTAAAGGCAAAGAAAGCCGCGGCTGAGAAGGACGAGTAAATTTGGGCATCATGGAGGGAAACGGTGTTTGCTAGTCATGAATAGAGCTCAATTTCAGGAGTTACACTGAGGTTATGATGAATGAATCATCGGTTGGGATTACATTTGCAAGTCCTGGTCGTTCTGATCTTATGGATGTGATCTGTGGACCAACCTATTAGCTGTACCAAATTTCAGCATCTTAAAACATAACTAGCATATCTGAAAACGGCTACATCCGCATGTCAAACCCGCAATGCAATATGCTCCCCAGTTTCCGGCATGTGAAGATAATCAGCCGGCAAGGTTCGCAGGTATATCAAGCCAACAGAGGACCATGTCCGGTCCCACCCGATGCAACTTGCCTCGGTCCTGTGTGCGGAAACTGGTTCCTAGATATAATATACAAAAGCTGCTTGAAACCCTTCTTCCCAAGGACCGCTTCTACCAAGTCAACTCGCGTCGCAGAAAAGGAGCAAAGGAACAGTAGCTCAAAAAGGTAGGACCTTCCCCTCCAACCCCTCTGTTCTGATTGGATCGGCTAGCAAGGGTGCGACCAGAACCCCTCCAAGAGTTTCCTCCATCACCTGGGCAGAAGACTCGATCTACCACCCCACGCATTGCTTCCATTCTTCATCCATTTCATCAAGTTGAATTCTCTGACTGGACACTCTTCGTAGTACCTAGAAACCACTAAATTAGGTATGCCACTTCACAATCATCTGCTAGATGATGAGAGCTCCATGGCGGGGTATTTGTTGACCCCTAGTGTAACAGAAAGCTCCTCGCTCACCGAAACCGCAATCATGGGAATTAAGGCTGGTGAGTCGAATTTGGACGCATTCGAGGGCTTCAGGATATATGCTGACGGCAGTAGTTGTCGCTGGTGCTTCTGGAGGAATTGGACAGGTAAGTTTGATATGGCTATTAGTGTTGAGACCATTTACTAATAATTGCCTCAACAGCCATTGTCGCTCCTCCTCAAGACTTCCCCACTCATTTCCGAGCTCGCCCTCTACGATGTTGTCAACACTCCAGGTGTCGCTGCTGATCTATCACATATCTCCTCGCCTGCCGTATGTACTATTATGCTCGGAAGATAAATGTGCTAAGATGGTGTACAGAAAATCACTGGGTACCTACCCAAGGATGACGGAGCAAAGGCTGCCTTCAAGGATGCGGACATTATTGTTATCCCAGCTGGAATTCCCCGTATGTTTGAGATACTTCGAAAATGACATACGAAATTGCTAATGCAATGTTTTAGGCAAGCCAGGGATGACCAGAGACGATCTCTTCAACATCAACGCTGGAATTGTCAAGGGTCTCATCGAGATCATCGCTGACGTTGCACCAAAAGCTTACATCCTCATCATTTCCAACCCAGTTAACTCAACAGTACCAATTGCTGCCGAGGTTCTCAAGGCTAAGGGAGTCTTTGACCCAAAGCGTCTCTTCGGTGTCACCACTCTTGATGTTGTCCGTGCCGAGACTTTTGTTGCTGAGATCGTTGGCACCAAGAACCCACAAGACTTGAACATCCCAGTCATTGGTGGTCACTCCGGAGAGACCATTGTCCCTCTATTCAGCCAAGCCAAGCCTTCAGTCAACATTCCATCGGAAAAGTTGGCAGATTTGATTAAGCGTGTGCAATTTGGTGGTGATGAGGTTGTCAAGGCAAAGGATGGAGCTGGATCTGCTACCCTTTCCATGGCATATGCTGGATTCCGGTATGTCTAGTGGTTTTGAGAGAGTTCTTTACTAACGAAATTATAGCTTCGCCGAAGCTGTTCTAAAGGCTCTCTCAGGCGAGAAGGGGATCGTCACTCCAACATTCGTCTACCTCCCAGGTGTTCCAGGTGGTGAGGAGATTGCCAAGGAAACTGGCTGCGACTTCTTCTCCGTTCCAGTTGAGCTTGGTGTAAATCTTCCAAAGTCCGAGTTTTCAATAGTCACTGACACCTGCCATAGACAACCGGTGCCGAGAAAGCACAAAACCCACTTTCCAACCTCAATGACAACGAGAAGACACTCCTCAAGGCTTGCGTGGAGGGTCTGAAAGGCAACATTTCCAAGGGTGTCACTTTTGCCCACAATCCACCACAAAAGTAGTTCTTCCCTGCTTGTTCACCCGTTTCTACACTTTCGTCTTGTCCTCGCATCACTATGTGGGAAAGCTCGGCGCCGGCAGCCCAAAAGCTCATATAGCACTTTTCACTGGTACCTAGCTTTCCTTGGTAAGAATCCCTTGACTGATCGTTGGTTTTTGCTTAGCTAGGCTCTAAATGGGCGTGCAATTCTTTCGACAATGTTGTATTCCCTACCTTTCTTCGCTGGCGGTCTTTTCAAAGGTTTGCCCATTGGAGAATAGTTTGATGATTGGGAGGACTCGATGAAAGTGGCTAGGGATTGGTGGATTAGACTGGGAGCATTGGGAACAAGTATGAATATGAGATAAAGGATGCGAACGTAAGCAATGAATTAAGTAAAAAAGTTGATGGCTAGGACAAATTTTTTTCAATCTTCTGTGATACCGTACCACTTTCCGGTACTCTTTTGAGAGAGCTATGGAATCTCTCTATGCTGTGCCTTGTCTCTAGTACAATGCCCCTATTGGAACCTCCCTTCAACGCCAATTCTGTCTATGCCGCTAAATCGCAAGAACACCCCTCCTAGATATTTCGTACTCCGGCTCACCTCACTGGATTCGTTTTCCCCACGAGTTGTTAACCCCGCACATCACTCCGATACGACCCCGCATTCTCTCCGTGAATACCTCGCCTTTTGGTATTCTTCCACCGCGTCTCTAGCACTGTGCTTGGGGGTTTTCTTCCCGGGCGTGAAATATTTTCTTGCTTACACCTTTTACTCTACATCATAAGATCCAAAATGTCGAGAATCTCGCATGTTAAAGGGGGGTTCAAGCTTTCCCAGCTCCAGCGACAGTAATACTCTTTATCTGAAAAGTGGCACCTGGTAATTCTGAGGTCTCGGCTTGTACGGTGGCGTTGATGCCCATGCTGGCTAGGGCGCCGCGGATGATACCGCAGGGGAACCAAAGGAACTTAAGGGATGTGTTAGAATTTGGAGTCGTTAGAGGGGGGGAGGAGCAACATACAGGTTGTGCTCTCACTACCGCCTGACCGCCTGCTTCTGTGCTCATGCGGGAAAATGGTCGGAAAGAGTTGTCTGTTAGGACGTAGACGCCCTATTTGAGGTTTCTGTCAATAAAATCCTTCTCATGAGCATAATGATCCATTCGAATGGAAAATCGAAGAGCGGATAGATTAATGTGGAGGTAGAGCCATACCCTGTGATTTGTTTTCAAGTTATCGATTTGTTTCCGGAAGACTAACATCCAGAGGTCTTTGCAGAGGAACTTTATTACGTCGAGTGTATCTGTGAAGCGCGGCCGGTCTTTTGAGAATCTATGATGATGTTAGCTTGCATCCTGAATACGAGACTGTAGGTATCCGTGAGAGCATCTATAATAGGACTAAGCAGAGTAAGCCGTTCGACCTCACTCGAGATATCCTGTGGATACAGCCTCCCCTTCATCTAACAAATATCCCTATGCCTCAAGCATTGAATATCAAATGCCACTTCTCCCTCAACACCCATATACAATGACAAAGGAACACAAACATACCGTTCTACCAACCCCTGCCCAACCCTATACCCCAACATCTCTAGCCTGTAGAACACCGCATCCCTCTCCTCCTGCTCCTCTTCCTCCCCCTTCATCCCTTCCCCTTCCACCGTCCCCCCACCCCCAGCCGTCCCGGCCGTACTCCCCCCATTCACGCTCCCACCAGCCTTATTCTCCTGAATCGCGGTACTATTCGACGTCGCCGAGACGCCATCAACCTCCCTAACAACCCTCCAAGCCATCGGTACAAGCTCGATCATGAGTAAGTCCAAACACGAGGAATTGAGGAATGATGCGCTAGGATCCGAGGCGTTGTAGGGCGGGAGGGGGGATTCGAAGGACATTTTGGATGCGTGTGTATATTTTGTTCTTCCTTAAGCTTCCAGTTCCCTTTGAGATCGCGCGTGGATCGATGTATGAAGCCTACTGGAGGCGTAGAGTTAGTCCTGAGGTTTAGGGACAGTTGCGCGCGCGGTCGTAGGTATGGTAAGGTATGGTGCTAGAGAGATGCAATCATGCAACTCGCAGCCGTAGGAGATGAATTCAGAGATAATTCAATATCGCGAGCTACAGACTAGGGATTTCGAGGTATATAGAAGGGTTGGGTACTTGTTTGCAGTGCTGCGCAGTTCGTGAACGTTCGAGAGGATGTAGTGGTTGCTTTTTTAGGGAGGGAGCTTGAGGACTGAATGTCGGATATTTTGGAGCTCAGTTGGCCGATGGCTTCGCGAGAATACGAGAACCCCACCAAATCTCACTATTCGGGGAATTTCTATATGGCCGGGAGCGGAACACGGTCCATCTAAGTGATTACATCGAAGAGAAATCTATCATTTCATTGTGTTTTACTTTTTACCATACTAACTTCTACTCAATTGCCATCACGGCGGCGAGCCAACTAAAGACAAATTGCCACGGAAACCAATCCTGAAAGTTGAGAAATACAGTTCCATTGACACACGACATAAGCTCCAGGGGGCCCAGTCCCTCCCAAGTACGCCGACCAATTCGCCCATCCCTCATACAAACAAAATCATTGAACCCTTTTAGGACTTCTCTCCGCTATTCAACTCACATCAATTTGGTTGATATGGCTTATAGCTCCAGATTCTTGCTCTCATATCTCCACTTCCTGTGGCAAATGATCCACCACTTGGACTTGGGGCGACGGAGATGACGCTGTTCTTGTGTCCTTGTAACATAAGTTGGGTATTTCCTGTACGAGGATCCCAGAATTGGACACCACGGTCCTTGGAGCCAGAAAGAACCCAGTTTCCATCTGGTGTGAGAGCAACGGACAGAACGAAGTCCTTTGTTATGTTAGTATTGTCATGGTAAAAGGGGAAATGTCTGTGCACATACCTTGTGACCTTCGAAAGTTCTGATACATCTTCCACCCTTTGGAGTGTTGGCTGGGTGCCCTCCTCTTGGTGCAACAAGCTCCCACATCTTGATGGTTTTGTCCAAACTTCCTGAGACGAGGTCCTTTCCGTTTGGTGCGAAAGCAACAGAGTAGACCGAGTCTTTGTGTCCGTCAGGGCCTTCGAGTCTCTCAACCAAGTAGCCTGAGCTTGCGTCCCACACGCGAACACTCTTGTCTAATGAACCTGCCGCAACAAGCTTCGTGTCTGGAGAGATGGCAACCGTTGTGACACCATCTTCAATGCTCAGTGTAAGGACGTTTTGACCCTCATTGATGTCCCACAGACGGACTGTGCGATCACCACTTCCAGATGCAATTGTACGACCATCACGAGCAAAGTCCAAGGAGTAAATGTCCTGCTCGTGACCGGCGAAAGTGTTTCTGATGGTTCTAGAAGCAATATCCCAGACTCGAATCAACTTATCTTCGGCACCAGTGGCCAGATATCGTCCATCAGGACTGAAGCAAACACTTCGAATGTAAAGATCGCCAACAGGTTCAACACTCTCATCTTGAAGAATGCATATCTTCTGTCCAGTGATGACATCGAAAATCTGGGCCGAGCGATTGCAGCCAGTCGCTACATATTTTCCATCATGACTGAAACGAACACAGCAAACGACACTTTCGTGCTGAAGAGTATGAAGAAGGTCAACGTCTAGAACACGTGGGACTTCTGGGTTGAAGATGGCAAACCAATCCGAGTCCACCTTCTTTTGATGCGCAGGTAAGCGCTCCAAATCAAGCTCGGCGAGAGCGTTTCCAACTCTGAATTGGGGGTGTTGTTGGCCAGGCAGTGGATGGCCGACTTGTGGTGAGGCAACCGCCCTTGGATCAGGATACGGCATAGGCTGGTTTAATTGAGGAGTTGCTGGTCCTCCCGGGCCGCGATTCAGAACGCGACCTTTACCAGGGCCTGGCGAGGCAGTCGATTGAGGTGGCTGAACTCCATAGCCGTTAGGAGCTGGTCCTCCCGGGTAACCTCCACCTTGAAAAGGGGGCTGTTGTGGAGGTAGCTGCTGCTGTTGCTGTGGTGGGGGTCCTTGGAGTGGTGCGGGAGGCGGTGGCTGAGGCATTTGGTGTTGTAGGTGTTGCTGTTGCTGATCTTGTGCTTGTTGTGGAGGAGGCGCAAGACCCAGGCCGCCTCGGTTGTTAACATCCATAATGCCACCAAATAAATTACTTGGACCATGACCAAGCGATGGAGGTGCTTGTTGGGTTGGGCCAGCATTCGGATGTGGAGGAGCACCTGAGCCACCAATACCGGCAGCACGAGGTGCTGCACCTCGAGCCTCCAACTCGCGCCGTAAGCTGTTGACTTCCTCCTCGTATCTTGGAAATGTTAGTAAGTATACTTGGTTGCAGGAAGATATTCGTACTTTTGTTTCAGGGCGTGGTGTTGTTGTTCTAGAGCGAAAACCTTCTCTCTAACCAAAGCCATCTCAGTTATTTGTTGGCTCACTATACACATCGTATTAGTGATTTGCTCGTATAAAACACGTCGAGGTTCACGCGGCACGCCTCTACTTACTTTGGTGATCAACCTCTCCACTCACTCGAGCTTGACTCTCAAATTCGGCGCGAACGGCATCCAATAGCTCGCCTAAGCGCGCATTGCCTTGAGCTGGGGCAGGCCCAAGTCCACGATGATTATACATCGACATCTTGGCTGTAGGGAGATATCGTCAACGGCGGGGTTGTGAGTGGGCGGAGACGGAGGACTCAATTGTCGCAATATGATCTTGGTGGGAGATTATGTTTTTATTCGAGTGTATTAATTCGATGCGCCGAGGATCGTGATTGATTGCGTGTTGGTCAATGATCAGAGACCTCGGGTTGGTGCGCCAAACACCAAACAGGGCCGTTGTATTGAACAATAACACACGTGTAGAGCTTCTCGATGCGCCGCACTGTGTGGGAAAATATTTGCGTCACCAAGGGCAACAAATGTTGGTGGGATGAGTAATGAAGCTCGCGATGGGGTGGGTGAAGGTATTGATCAGACGGTGATGACAGCGATGGGAAGGAGGGAGGCTCGGTGAGGGCGGAGAAGAGAAGAAGGCAAGAAGGAAGGTTGTGTTCTTAGCACAGGCAAGTGCGTTCGTGGAGAAAGTCACCTTACCCAGCGCTAGCCTCAAAGAATGACAGGGACTTTCTCTGACGACAGGGGCCGCAAGCCGCATCTATCGATAGGGGCACCGGGGGCAGAAGACGAGCAGGGGTGAAGGCAAAGTTTGGTTGCGTCGTGCAGAAGACAAGGGAAGGAGGACGGATACGGAGCAAGAAAAGCTACAGTAATAGGTACGAGCAACAACAGTCCGCAGGAGAATAATACGATCGGTACGAAGTAATGTCACAAATACCATGAGGCCACGAGGCTAAGGAAGCTTGGGGAAAGGAACTATTTCCCGCAGCCACATGGTCAAGCAGATCCAAGCTATGGATGCCGTATGGAAAATGCACATTGACTTTTGATTGTTTGGCTCTGCCGAAAATGTGCGTTGCCTTGCAAGTCTCCGTCTGCCTGTCAAAAGAGGCTTTGCATGTCGGCAGGGGGTCTCCACAGGATCCATAGAACGTGACCAGCCGAAGCCAGCTTCCAACGCCAAGCTGCGTGGGCCGAAGCAATGCTGATTGGTCTAAATTTGGTCGCAGGTTTCTTGTTTCGGTGCTCTAGTCTCAGTGGCAGGAGCAGCTGAGGAGTGTGCGATTAGTTGATTTAGCACAACTGCAGCCTCAGGCATATATACTTCAGGCACTTGTGTGAGTGCATATAGTCACTCTTTTATGCACACCCAATTCCTCCTGCCCAGGTGCCCCACGCTTTTGATTGCAGGTGATGTCCGTCATCAATACGGCCCGCGAATCACGCTTCGGTACCGAGCCACGGCCCAATGCTACTGAGCCTAGCCATTCGAGCCATTTTCCACGCAGCCCACACTTCCGTAACCGGCTGGTCGCGCCTGCACCAGCTGCATTAGATAACCATACAGGTGCTGAGGCCGTCCCATGCACTCGATTCCATCCAACAACAAGACAGACAACAAACCTTTATTCTCACCAACTACGAACTACGGAACACGAACCAACAGATTGGACCTCTTGCATTCAGTCGCTTCTTGCAACAAAACTTGGCTACTTCCCCTCTTTCTTCTCTGCTTCTTTCTCTCAGAGATCCCATCTCTTCTAGCAACATCGTCAGCTTCGCTATCATCCGCATCACCGACCCATCGCTCCTCCCTTCGACCGTCGCAGCAGCTTCATTGCTTTGTCCGATAAGAATCCGTGCCAGGTTTTTTGTTCCCTTCACGACACGATAATTCATTGCTCTGTGCTATTTTATCGCATCCTTTGAGCAACTCGCAACGTTTCTCTCGCAAGTCGAGTGAGTCAGCATCTCTCGCTCTCTCCGCCAACCCCTTTTGGCACAACAACGCAACGCGTTTCGAGGGATATGATTACTGACTTTGTGTCGCCTATAATAGAGAAACGTACGAATCCCCTCGCAATCGAAATGGCTTCCATGAATCTCTCTGCTCGCGACATCCCGATGACCTCTGGTCGAGACAGCTTTGCTGCTGTAGCGGCTAGGAGCGTCCCTGCGACGAAAGTCCTACCTCTCCCCACTCCTCCGAATTCTATCTCTCCCAATCTGCCTCCTCATGGCAAGCCTTACGGCACACGTTCGGCCTCAGCTCAGCTGGCCTTGGAACATGTTGAGTCAGATCTCGACTTGCATGAGGGTCAGACGGGGAGCGACAAAGACACCTTCCCCGAGAAGATGTCTATCGGATCCCTAGGATTAGATACGGCAGGCACCATAACCCCGACTCTTCTGGCAAGACACCATCTCCCCGAAATTCTCTTGGCCCATGGCCCTTTGGCCATCCGTCATATCATGGGGTATTTGACCACCTCTGTCCCTGGCTTCTCGGGCATCCCACCTGCCAAGGCACGCAGACTGGTCGTTGGAGCACTCGAAGGTCGCGGTAGTGGAGGCGAGGGAGGTGGTCTCAAGGGCGACGTCAAATTTGAGAAGGTCGGATGGGGACGCTGGGACGCAAAACAAAAGGGGCGACATACTCGGAATAGCAGATCAAGTCAGCAATCACCACCCCCAAGTGCGTCTTCTTCTTTCTCAACTGCCATGCCGATCGCCAAGAATAATGTGTGGAAGGATGGTAGAAACCGTCTGAACGTGCCGGGCTCCAGCTGGGCTGGCGACTCAGTGGTTTTCTCCCATGATGATGACATGGGTTTGACGATGTTGGAGAATGAGGCTGATAAGATGTCTCTTGACGGAGATGAACCTTGTTCTTCCTCAGAAGCTCCGTCGGACGATGAGGTTATGGATGATGATGACCCAGATGATATTACCGATGATGAAGACTGGGCTGCATTAGGTGCTGCTGCTTTGCGAGCTGCTTCATATTCGGTATCTGGACCTGGACGAAAATTTCTTACGACATCATACCCGGCGGGATCCCACAGCGGTGGTGGGCCATCCCGCTCAACATTGGCAAAGTCAGTGCCTATGCGGTTCTCGCAACCTAATAATCTTGATATTTCTGCTTTTGGCATGACCTCCGACGCTCAGGAGAGAGATGCCATTGAAGCGCTTTTACGACTCGGTTCTGTATAATACATTTGGCGGCGTTACTTGGAATGGGATGGTGCATAGACTCGGAACTGGGCTGATGATCTGCCGGCGTGCATCGATCGAATGGGACTTAACAGCACATTTTCCGGGACAACGATCTGAAGGATGGTTCTGGGACTCGGCATACATCCCCCTTATCGCAAGGACGTGGATTTACTAGCATGGCGCATTTGTTTTTTTTTTTGGCGGTTTGGAAAGCGAGGATATCCTTGAGCCTGTGCTAAAGTCTCGTGCGCTCGGTGACTCTGTTATTTTGATGGATTGATGGATTTCTCTTCTGCACATACATTTATTTTCAATATTCAACACTACTCCACCTTATTCTTCGAGGGAGAAGGGTCGACTCGATATCGTTTCGACTCCAAGACCAATACTCTTCGAAGTCGTTTGGCAGTCTCAACTCTACGAACATGAACTTTGGGGGATTTATGATTCATTGCTCTATTGCACATATTAATTTAATTATAAAAACAGTGGATATGGTTGGCCTAGGCGCCATCTTGATGGACTGGCTGAGGAGAGTGGAATAGTCACTGCACTATGTTTTAGACCTCGGGCATGGATATGGATGGTTCAGCTAGCCTGCCAAACTTGACCCGGGCATTTTTATACACCTTGCTCGGGTCTCATTAATGCAAGCTCCTGTTGATACTTCACGACCATGTATTTCAATATTAGTGAATAGTGCAAAATATGACACTGTGTTTCCCACCGCGAGGCAATAATACCCTTTATGCTTGCTGGTCAATCATCCGTTCTACAGACCGGAACTAACATAATCCGGCCGACATCCGCTTTTTAATCTTTCAACGACAAGCTTCACACAAGGCAGAGCAGCCTCGAGGAAGTTTCTCATCAAGTGACAAACCTCTCTATGTGATTGTTGTAGCCTGCGTGGTATGTAAGTGAGCATATCAAACCAAAAAGCTAATTGAAGGTGACAGAAGATGCCTCTTTTTGGTCAGTGGTAGATCATTTGGTTGTTAAACATATTGCAATCAGAGACAGAAAGTACCAGAACGAGTATGAAGCATATGCAGCCTGCCATTGCTAGAAAACAAGTTTGCCTCTTTTCATGCACAGGGAATTGGCTTGCGGGTACCTGTTTTCAGTCACGATAAAGCTGGGTAGCAAACCTGAACAGGTTCTTCGTCCTCTGTCGAAGGTTGGTGGGGTGCTTTGGAAGCGTAACACCGGATGGAAGGACTCAATTATAGGGTAGAGGAATATTTTAGAGGATCTTGGGGATTGAATATTAGGTGAGACCTGTTTTGTGTTCTTAGAGTCTTTCGTCGTACCATCATATTTGTGTAGTTGTTGTTTGTTAAGAAATAGCTCTCATGGCCAGTAAATGGTAAAGTTCTAATAAGTCTATAGCTTTCATTTCTTTTTTCTTGTGTCACGTTTTCCCTATGGTGTTCAGTACTTTCAAGCTATCTTTGGGTGTACTAAGAAGTGCAGTCCCGTCTAAAAGATGCTTTCTGCAAAAGGGTTTAAAACCAAACTTCGCCAACATGCTAAGCTGTCAGGTCCAGGAACCCGACCATTGTCTTTTCACAGAGATGTATATTTGTCGCCTATAAGGAAGTGCCCATTGTAGGGGAGCCCTAGTCATAGAAAAGTGGAGATCGTCTCTGCGGCGACATTCTTGCCACCATTGATCTTCTCCCATAAACATAATCCTCCCCGAGTGATCTTGCACTCCAACATCATCACCTCATCACGTTTTTAGTTGCGCATTAGTTGGAACTACGTCCTTGCCTAACTGACTTGCTTCAGTATCAGCCGCCATGGGGAAATCAAGCAAAGATCCGGAGCCGAACGCGCATGCCAGCATTCCATGGGCCAAGCATGTGTACGAAGGATCTAGTTCGGACGAAGATGCGTATGTCACGAGTGGACGCGCTACTAGAGATGCAGGTATGAAGACAGCGGCGGCTCATATTCAAGGTAGGATATCGTACGGAGAGGTGATTCGTGGTGATGCTAATGTATTTAAGCTACTCGAGCCAATGATAACAATACACCAACCAACACTTCATCGCATTATGTCGCACCACAGGTTACAATGGACAAGTTTAAGTCATTGTCGCAAGGCCAACTCGCCCCCCATGGAGTAACCTTTCTGAACTTCCAGATCGTTAAGAAGTATCCATATCTCTTCATTGGCAATCACAATCGTCAAAGGGTGGCCGAGGGATATTTTGACAAGAATCAGGTCTACAACCATCAGTGGGACTTGTAAGTACCCGCTCTTAAGCGTTTTGTCACATTTCATCACGAGGCAGTTGTGATCATGGCACCTCAATGATGCGTCCGATCGTCAACTTTCATCGCTGTTTAGCTGGCTACTGTATCATGGGTGCTTTTCATCATCAGACTTCATAGACCAGTCGAATCTTCCAGCGAAGAAATAGTGTGCTGTCTTTAGCAAAGCCGTCTGACAATCAGAAGCAATCTTTCAACTGACAAGTCACGCTTAGCTTCTACCTTTATCGCCTCAAAGGTGACAACAACCTACAACCTATCATCCTTGTGCCCACTGAGCAATTCGTTGGATTCCTGCACCGCATCAACCAAGGATTGCGTACTAAATTGACCATACCATCGGGTAGCAAATCTTTCGCTATCTGTTTTGACAGCCACAACACACCTTCCCCGCGTTACCTTGGTAGGGCAAATGACTCGGCTAAGGCTGACACCTTAAAACTCGAAGTTCCACCTACTTATTACAAACTTACCGGCGAGCTAGCTACTATGGAACCCACAGAAGAAGAAGTCGCCGCATTCAAGGCTAAGGTCGACCTCATGAATGCAGCTATGCAAGCCCATAAGAAGAAGAACAAGGAGGTATCTCAAAAGAATCAGCTCAGGATCCGAAAGGAATGGGGTGACTCAATCAAGCGTGTTCAACGATATACCGGTTTGCGCGAAAAGCTAAAGGGCCTTCATGCAGCACAACAACATGGCTTAGACAAACTTCCATGGGCTGAATACGATGAAGCTATCAAGGCAGGTGCCACTAACACACCCACTTTGACCTTCAAACCTGAAGAGATGGCACCATTCGGTCAGGAGAGCGATATCGTCTTTATTTGTGTCGATATCGAGTCCTACGAGAGAGCACACAACATCATCACCGAGATCGGCATTGCTACTCTTGATACTCGCGAACTTGCAGAGCTCGCCCCCGGAGCAGGCGGTGCTAATTGGAGAAACGTCATTCGAGCTCGTCACTTTCGTATTATTGAGAACCAAGGCTACAGAAATAAGGACTTTGTTCAAGACTGTCCAGAATCTTTTGATTACGGGTGAGTTTTATGTTTCCATGATATGCGTCTCGCTAACTATACCTGTGAACAGTGAGAGTGAGTGGATCAAGTTGAAGGACGCCCCTTCAGTCATTGCAAGCTGCTTCAAGTGGCCTTTCTCTGATCCTCATTTGTCCCTCAAAAATGAACCGGAGCAGCGTAATATTGTTCTTGTTGGTCATGACTTGGCTAGCGACATCGAATATATGCGTAAGTTGGGTTATAACGTTCTCAACCTGGCCACACTTGTCGACCATATCGACACAAAGAATATGTGGCAGTATCAGACCCGTGATCACTCGCCTCGTAAGCTGGTTACAATTCTCGCAGAGCTTGGCATTATCGGCTGGCACCCCCACAATGCTGGTAATGATGCTGTGTACACACTTCATGCCATGCTTGGAACTTCCATCAAGCATTTGATCGTTCATTCTGATCGTGCAAAGTTGAAGAAGGATATAGAGGCTGAGGCAAAGGCTAAGATCGTTAAGTATGGATTTATCTTCGCACTGTAAGACATGACACTAATCCCACTTATAGGGCAATTGAGGATGCAGAGAAGCTAGCTAAGGAATGCGAACTTGGTTGGTCCTCAGGAGGAGAAGGTAGTGATGGAGGAGCCCCTATCAAACCAACCGCAACACCTTCCACCTCTAAAGTTGCTTCCAAGAACACATCTTCACAAAATACCAAGGAAGCTACCAAGAGTACACCCTCGAAGACGTCATCAAGCAAGCCTGCTCGTAAGAAGACTTCAGATTGGGCATCTGAGAGCGGGAACCAGGCCAATCATTCTGGTGATTTGATCGGCTCTTACAATAACCTCAATATTGTTGGATGGACCGGATCAGGGAACAACAAATTTATCGGTGGTGCTTCTTCATCCACATACGGTTGGTGAAGCGCTGCTCTGAGGATCTTGTGGCTTGGCATTTTTGTACTTTCAGGTACTGGTAGTGGGTATGTCATACTTGAGAGATGTGGGCGGGATTTTGAGGCGTTGAACAAAGTATTTGGAGGGCTGGAGGAACGTCTCTTAGGGCACCAGTAGCTAGCGTTACCATAGCGAATGCAAATATAATTTCCTTGAGGTGTGGTGTTATATAAAGGGAATGAGTGTGAAATATCTCAGAGGAAGTAAACGCCATGTCACAGAGCGGGATAACGGCAGATAGCAAGCATAGGTACCCTGTGAAGGAGACAACAATTATCCAACTGGTTGATGTAATTACTAAGAAACGAGCTGGTTTCAGACGAAGAAGGAGCTTCCCCTTGTTTTCTATTTGGAACCGTCAGACTCTCGTGATAAAATCTGTCGCACTAAGTGTTTCGCGGTCTCAAAGTGCGTCGTTATTTCTCAAGCTGCGAGTTCTCTTACAATAAGGAG